>PVIJ01006622.1:0-90312 GCA_004024925.1 Scalopus aquaticus
GAAGAGCAGGTTTTCTTGTGGGGGAGGGGGGTGAGGGCTACAGCATATTGTCAGGGGGAAGGGAATCTAGAGGGGGGGACTGATCACAACTGAGGGACTGGGGACTGGCCACCGGTGGGAGCCCAAGTCACCCCTGAATGGATGCTTCAGGAGTGCAGAGATCTGAGTCACCAGGGCCACGATCAGTCACAGTGGTGACCGCTGCTGCACCCACCCCCAAGTGACCTTTTGCCTGGTGCTGTGCTAGGGCGTTGCCATTGGTGAGCCCGCCGCTGAGTGAGATGCTGCCAGGCCCCCTCTCCATTGTACAGAAGGGCGCTCTGAGGCAGCGCCTCTCAGCACACTTCCTTTGGCTGAATGAAGGAAGGAAGAAAGGAAGGAGGAAAGGAGGCTGCTGCAGGTGTCTAGTGGGAGATTGCTCCTGTTGAAAGGGTTAACGGAAGAGCCACATCTAGCCCTGTTTATCTACTTCCCTGTAGCCTGGCCTGTCTCTGGCCTCTCCACTATGGGTGTGTCACTGTACTGCACCCCGTCCTGGGCTGAAAGAGACGGCATGTGAGACGCACCTAACACTGTGCCTGGCACATGACGCACATAGCAAGCCTCAGTGTGGACATGGGCCCTAGGGTTCCTGGGCGAGGCTCTGCCTCTGAGGCCCAGAGCTCCTGCTGGGCTCCCACCAGTGGCCTCTGGTACTTTCCAAATCTTGGGCCTGAAATCTCCACTGTAAGCTTCAGCTCACAGGGCTCCCCTTCTGGAACCTTCCTTCCTTGAGGCCTAGTAGGAAAGCTGGCTCAGCGTGGGGCGCTGGGGATGGTGGCACCAACAGGCCACGGCCCGGGGCAGGAGTGACGCTGGCGCTGTGTCTGCAGTGGGGTTGAGGCTGGGGCTTGGGACCTGGGGGCAGGGCTGCCCTCAGAAAGGGGAACAATGGCTCGTTGACGTCTGTCTGTTGCTCTGGCTGGTTCGTGTTTCATGACCCTGTGACCGAGGCTTGCTTTTGGGGTTGGGAAAACGAAAGAGCTTGAATCATCCCAGCGGCCAGTGGGCACTGGGATCCAAGCAGGGCTGGCCAGTGGGGCCAGATGAATCAGGACTGGTGGCGTGACGGCAGGTAGCTGACATTTCTCTAGCCACCCTGAATCTTGGGAAATTTTTGTGCACACCGACCTCTGAGGCTCCAGTTTACAGATGGGAAACTGAGGCCCTGAGTTATAGAGCTTGAACCTAGATGCCCTGACTCTGGAATCACAGGCCTTCACCGCAGTGTGGGGACCCCTGCTTGCTGGGGTTCCCGCGCAGGAGCTGGGGCAGGAAGGTAGCCACAACAGCTGACACTCACACAGTGCTTGCTCCGAGCCCTCTAGCAGATGAGCTCGTTTAATCCTCACGCTGCCCCTGTGAGGTCATTGGTGTGGTCATTGTCCCCTTTTTATAGTGGCGCATGTAGAGGCCTCGAGAGATGAGGTCATTGCTCTCCCAGGTGGTAAGGGTGGAGCAGGGTTTGAATCTAGGCTCCAGAGTACACCTGCATGCAGCCTGTGAGCAGGGCTTCAGAGCAGAGGTCAGGGAAGGCCAGAGTGTCCTGGGCTGCTTGGGGCTGAGAGGAGGAGGGTGTGGACAGGGCAGAGCATTTCCCCTGGGCGGATCGGCCAGCTTCCTGCAGCCCAGGCCTGGAAGAGCCAAAGTGGAGGTTTGCTCTCCCTTGCCCCATGTTGATCTTGGGATAATGAAGTCAGCCTCTGGGAGCTTTTGCCCCTGGTCTGCGCAGGCCTGGCCCGAGGAGCTGCCCTTAGGCCCTGGAACTAGCAGGCGTGAAGACCAGAGTCCAGAGTCCACAGCTCTCGCCCTGCCCTGCCTGCCGTCAGGCTCCACTCCGGAGCTTTGGCACAGCACGCCCTGACCTGGGGTCTTTCCCGGCCTCCCATGGGCTTGAGGGCTGGCACCCCAAGCTCCCTCAGCATGGTGCTCCCCTGCTGGGTGGTTAGTGTCTTAACCCTTCCTTACTGCCTACTCACCTCCATACCCGGAAAATAAATCACACAAGGATGATCTGAAATTAAGAAGAAAATTCTCCTATCACTCCACTCCCCGGTTATCACGGTGTGCGCACCTCCTTTTTCCCCAGGGGATTCCATGGGACACGCTTGGGAGTGTTTGCATGGAGAGTAGGGGTTGGGTCTTTTGTGTACCCGCCAAGCTTGTTTCCATGTGCCACGTCCAGGTTTCCAGCTCTGCGGCCCAGATCATTGGTGGCGGCCACCCTCTGCCCTCAGAGGGTGGTGGGCAGTCTTCCTGGCCGCCGTGCGCTTGATGCCAGTACACTGCTCCGCACAGTAGCCAAAAATGCTCCCTCACATTGACCTGCGTCCCCTGGGGCCAGCATCTCTCATTGACAACCCCTGTGGTGAGTCATTTTATTGTCCCACCTGCCCCAGGGGTCCCTCTGCAGAGCGACACCGGCTGACCAGTGGCAGAGCTGGAAATTGGAGCTCCTGCCTGAGGTCTCCTTGCCTCTTTGGGACCCGTGGCAGAGACGTGGGGGCTACAGATCCCCGCGCCTGGTGTGGGGCGGGACCTCTGGGAGGAAATCCCCGCTGGCCCGGGACCTTAGCCAGCTGGAGCTGCCTGCACCTTTGATCCTTCCTGATTGACCCCTGCTCCCCTGCGTTGGGCAGATGACTCAGGACTTTAGAGGTCTGGGTTGTTGAAAGGAGCACTGCATTATGCCAATAAAAAAAAGAAAAATTAGCACTAGAAAGTTTTGGTGTAGGAAACATGATTTTGAAACCTGCTACTCTAATCCTTTCTGAATTAAATCATTGGGGGGAATGCATGGGGTACAGAATGCGGAGGGGTGAGGCCACCTGGCTACTCCACTCTTCCAAAAAAGACCTTTTTCCTGGGACTCCAGCTCCACTCATGGGGTCCCTCCGATTTTTAGAACTAGCTCAACAACAGCGCCAGAAGCCAGCCAGCTGGTGTGGCGCATGAGGGCCTTAGCGAGCGTTGCGAAGAAGAGAGGTTTGGGGCTCTTTCAGTGCCGCAGGTGTCAGCAGGGTGCTCTCTGGGTGGAACACCCTTTACCAGGGGCATGGCATGGAGAACAAAGTTCTGGCCAGATCTCAGCCCCCACCTGGCAACTGCCCCTGCTCCCTCTTGAACGTCTAGAAGGCAGAGTCCCTTCGTCCAGGAACCCCCACTCTCCCAGACCTGTCTGGGAGAGCCCCTAGGTGTCTGTGTGACCTGTTGCGGAGAGAGACCATGGGCACCTGGCCTGGCTTGGACCCTCAACCCACACCCCCAACCCCACTGCCACATCCCTGATTCGAGTAAGACGGCAACCTGCAGTTAGGAGGATTAAGGTATTATTGGTGGTTTTCACCTTAGCTTTCAGCAGCAGTGCTTGGGAAATAAGATTTTGATCTTGGAAAATATGATTTAAAAACAGAATTGGAAGTCACTTTTATTTTCTCAATGATATTGCCCCTGACACATGCACCAGGCCTGAATGGGAGCCTCCCGACTCAGCGTGCCAACTGAGAGGCCCACTCACAGCTGCCCTCCCACGGGGCACATGGATGTTTATCTCATAGTCCCCAGCCCCCAGCAACCTCTCTACCTTCCATCCCCACTGAGGTCTGCTTGACCTGAGCACCCCCTTTAGACAGCCTCTGAAGCCCCTCTTTAGGGGCACACTCTTGTCCAGCCTTGCTTACTCCCCCTGTAGGTGGGAACTGTGCTGCTGGGGGCAGGGCTTCCTCTCTGCCCAGGTTCGAACGCCAGTAGCTGAACTCTTTGAACCCATGCGGTGGCTTCACGGAGCCTGAGTCTGGTGATTTGGCCACATCCCAGGGTTCCCATCCCAAAGGGAAGTGAGGACTGTGGAACTTCCTAAGGGGGTGGGGGAGCTGGCCTCAGAAGGACTGATCCTTCTTCTCCCTCCAGACTCCTTGTCTATTTTTTTCTCACATTTGCTAGAAGTTCCACGCTCCATTCTTGTCCACTCTTCTCCACTCAGGACCTGGATGGGTGGGCTCCATCAGCCTTCTGAGGCCTCCTCCTTCTGGGTGAGTTTGGCCAGTCTTGACCCTAGAGGGAGTGGAGGCCCTTGGCTCCTTATTTCCGTGGGGCCATAGGCAGCCAGTGTCCCGGTCCATACTCCTGGTCACTCCCAGCCCCCCAGGTTCTGTAACTGCTCCTTCTCCTTGAACCTCAGGGTAGGAATACATGGGGTGGAAACTGGTCACGGCCGTCCTGGCCCCTGGCATGTCAGTGTCTGTATTGGGGCCGAGTCCCAGGAAACCCCTCTGTCCAGTCGCCCTTGGTGAACCGCCAGCTCTGTTCTCCCTGCTCTCTGCCCACACCTTGGTGTGTTGTCCTTTTGTTACAATTTCTTCAAATTACACATTTTGTGTCTGCCATCTGTTTCTTCCTGGCCCTGGTTGATACACCAGGAGCTTAAGAAGGATGGAGTTGTTTTCAGAGCTTCCTCCCCTTTTGGAGCTCATAGTAACCAAATGGGCCAAGATGCTAACATGGGAAGAAGAAATTAACCTCTTGCACTTCTGAAAATTTGTTCCCTTGAAAAACAAATGGTGACAATGATGTTGAAGATGACGGTGATGGTGACAGCATGGCCCCTTGTGAGGAACTCTGTTGCCTGGCTGTGCTGATTTGTTGTGACAGTCCTATGGGGATTTTCTAGGATGAGTAAACTGAGGCTGGGTGAGGGCAGCCGTTTGCTCAAGGCTCAGGTCAGTCAAGAGGCTGGACCAGGGTTTGAACACAGATAGGGTTCCTGTGAGATTCTGACACTCACTGATGAGGTGCTTTCCAACTCTCCCCAGACTTCAGCTACTTCTGGCTTGGATGGGGTGTCTTATTTTGTGTGTAGGCGGGGCACCCCATGTTTCCTGTGTCCGCCCACATCGCAGGGCTGTGTGCATGCAGCAGGCAGGACTGGCCGGGCAGCCGGGCTTTGACTTAGCTGGATTCAGCAATGGCTGGTGCTGGGAAATGCTAGCCAGCTTTTTCCTTTTCCACTCTTCCCATCCACCCTCCCCCCGCCCCTTCTCTTAGATTTTTATAATTATAATCAGAGGCAGTCAGACTTGGAAGAGAACCTGCAGGTCATCTAGTTATGGGATGGCGAATATACGACACACATGCCACCACTCACTGCCTGGCCCCTGGTAGACATTACTAATCAATCCTGGTATACTCAGCCCTCTCCAGGGAGCTCGCAGGCAGCCACTACTGATCAGTCGTTCATATCTCTTGCTGTGCAGATGAGGAATCAGAGACCCAGAGAAGTTAAATGACCCTCAAGTGAGCCTGAGATGGGAGGGGGATTGTTAAAGTACCTCTGTAGAGGACTCTGCTGAGAGAGAACTAGGGTTAAGAGCCTGATGTCTAAATGCAGTGTGGTGTGGGGCAAAGGACCTGGGCTTCTTTACCTAGTGGTGTGTGGATCTGGCTTTAAATCTCAGTTCTGCCTCTCACTGCTTGTCACTTAGGGCAAATCATGTGACTTCTTTGAGTGAGGTCTGTGAAACTGGAAATTATAATCCCCGCTTTCTAGGGTTGTGAGGAATAGATAACACAGTATGTTTATTCACCATGCAGCAGGTGTGGATTGAGGGCCTGTTGTGTGCTGGGCATGGCTCTGGGCTCCGGGCTCTGGGCACCGCACATGGTGGTGAACCTTGTGGATCAGGCCACCCCCAGGGAGCTTGGTGCCCACTCGGAGATGTTTCGTGCGTTGCCGGTTCTCTTCCTCTTTCCCTCTTAGAGGCCTGTGGTATTTGGACCAGTTTTTGCTTCTATGACCTGCTTTGGGATGCAGTTTGCTTTCTATTTCATTCCTGGTCTTGTTTCTATCCTTGCATGGGGGTGACTGGCCAGTGAGTCTCTTTGTCAGTCACCAAACACCCAAATGACAGGATTTACCCTCCAATGGATGTGCCAGGATGGTTGATCTGAGGCTTTTTTGAGTGGCACACTCCTTTTGAAAACTTGATGAAAAATGGTGAGGTGACAGAAGCATAAAACTGGGCCTCTGTGTATTTCTGAGCACCTGTAATATGGGGTTTCTTAGACATTGCTCCATGGCCTCCCCTCCCCCCACTATAAACCAGTCCAGGGGGCCTATGACACTTCATCAGCAGGAAATGGAACTTTGCACGGAAGTACACATGTAAATGATAAAAAGAGAAGTTTCTGTAAGTATGAAAGATCAAGGTTTTTATGCAGAGTTGTGCGCCTTTGGCCGGGGAGGTGACTTCGTATGTGCAGCATTCTCAGTGCTTGCTAGGACCGTGTTTAGTCTTGGTTATGGCGAAATATTTTTTCTTTTATCCTAGTCTGGAGTTTCAAGGTTGGCACTTCTTGCTCCTAAATTATTTATTTGAAGATTGAGAACAGTTCCTTGCCCTCTGATAAGGCCTAGTGTTTCGTTGAAGACACACTGTGGGCGAGCCCGGGCAGATGCTGGCCTGGCCCTACCTGGCACACCGCACGACCCTGGGCCAGCTCACCTCTCTGGCCTGTAAAACTGGGGGACAGAATGACCACATTCCTGCTGGTCAAGGCTTTCAGAATAGGAAGCATGAAAACATAGGCCCCAAGAATTTCCTAATAGGCCTTGGTGGACTTTGTGTTTGTCCTCTTTGGATTGGACTTGGAGCGTGGATCCTTTGCCTGGTGAAAGGTTGGTGTTCTTATTGAGTCTGTGTCGTGGAGGATGCCTGGCAGGTCCAGCTGAGGGGAACTGACTTCCTCCTGGACCCCGACATGCCAGGAAGGCGCAGCAGCATAGTTACAAGCAACCCAGGGTCCTTCTTGGTGGGTAGTGCCGACAGTAAATGAGTTTCTTCCTTGTCTTTGCTCCCCGGACATGAACCAGGCACCTGCCTCTCGTCACACCCTGGAGTGAACCGTGATTTAAATGGCTAGACAGAGGGTGCCGTTCGTGGGGCCACTTCCGGTTTAGACTTGGACTTCGGCTGGGATGACTTCTTCGCCACCGCCTTTTGCGTTTGCGTGTTCTTAAGCCAAAAAGAAGGAGTTGAACTTTCCCTTTTGTTTGCTTCACCACTCCCACTGTGTTTGGCAGTTTGACGGGATGGGGCGTATATTTTTATGACTCTCCATTTCATTTTTAAAAGTGCACTGCATGTGGAGGTCTCTCCCCTCCCTGAAGATTTTACGCGGGCATGTAGGCTGGGCGAAATAATGGAAGCTGCCATTTCTTGAGCACCTACTATGTGCCACTAGCTTCTGCATCTCATCTCAGCTTTGAAGCAGCCCCAGGCGGTGGGAGATGTTCCCTCATTATAGGAGACAGGCCCCTGCCCCCAGTGTTTTGTGGCTGAGGTCCTGGACTTGAGATTCAGAAGAGCCGGTGTGCTGTGTGCCAAGCCCCACTGCTTCTCTTGTGATCTCAGGGGACTTCCTGGGTGTACTTTCTGTTCCCATCCTTGGAAGAGTCCACTTAAGGAAAAGTGAGCAGGCGTTGGTTGGACCAGGAAAGGCCTGAAGAGTTCCATTTCTCTGGCTCTGCAGCCTCCCTACCAAGCTCAGTGGGTCAAGGTGGCCTCGGCCCCTCGTCTCCTGGCCAGGCTGGTACTCCAGGTAGCCAGCTCTCTGGGAAAGTGAGGGCTCCGTCTGCTTCACCTATGTCACCTGCCCGCAGCCCTGGCCAGCATGTCAGGGAAGGCGGGGTGCAGAGAGGTAACTTTCCCACCAGTCTCCCTAGTTGCAGGTGAGCCAGCATTGGCCTCTAGTGGTGGCCGCCCACTGAGAGAGCTGATCACCTGTTTACCTGTTTGCCAGGACCTGGCGCCTGAGAGTTGGGTCACGACCTGCAGGCACTCCCCTGCCAGCATTTATTTGAATGGATCTTCAGAGTGGCTAGGGCCTGGGATATGGGGTGACCTCAAGTACCTTAACCAGAGAAGGAGACGTTTTGCCCCAAACACAGTAATTTCACATAGTAATAAGTGGAACAAAGAAAAAAATAACATCTTTTTGCTTTTCGTTCTTTTTCTTTTCTCTTTTTTTAAAAACAAATTAATACAGTTGACTATTGATTGACATCCAGGGGTGTGCATGCAGTTACTAAATTCAAATCCGACCCCCCCCCCCACCTGCTAGTGAGGATCTTGGCAATGACCTGTGACATTCTGGGCCTCAGTTTCCTCGTGTCTATAAACAGAGGTAGCAGCGGGCCTGCTTTATTGGGTTATGACAAGGCTTAGCATGACATTAGTTCTGAAGTGCTGAGCACAGTCCTGAGTGGTTCAAGCCACGTAGATAATGGGGCCAGGGGCCACCCAATTTTAAAATGACAGCACTGACCCCATCGGTTAGCTGCAGAGGGACGAGTTAGGGAGTGGAGGTGGGAGCTGGCCCGGCATCACTTCCCTGGGATGCTTTGGCTGAACCGAATTTGTTCTGCACTCCCTCACTGGGTCAAATTGGCTCCTCCCTGGGAACAGGAACAAAAGGGCCAGCTCTGAAAAAGGCCCTTGTTCTGCCACCAAGCTTGGGAAAGCCAGCGGCGAGCTTCTGTGACCAGGCATGGTGTGGCAGGCCAGGCACTTTTCTTTGCCTCTGCCTTGTCGGAACCAGAGTCTTCCTGTAGGATGATGGAGACAACCAGACCATACGGGGCAGTCAGCACAGACAATCCTCTCCTGCCCTCGAGGAGCGCCCACCTTCACAGAAGGAGAGACAGGGACCTCCTTGGGCGCGAAGAGGTGCGTTCAACTGGACAAGTATCTAGTTTCTTGGGCAAACAGCTTGACCTGACCCCTTGAAGTGGGAGTGCCACCCAGCCTGCGTGTGGGCACTGGACTCGCCCTGCCTTTGCTGTCATCTCTGCTGCTCACCGAGGGTACCCTCGGCTCCTGACAACCCCAGGCTCTCAGGGAGGTGTGGACAGCACCTGCAGAGCTGGGGCCTGTCACAGAGCTGCCCCTCCCCTATGCTGCCCTGCCCCCATCTCACCATCCCCCACCCCCACATGCCCACCAGCAGCTGTACCCTCAAGAGTGCCATTTATACCCCAGTCTCAGATCTGGAAAGAATGGGAATTGGGTGTCTTGCTCTCTCTAGACCTCCCTCTTTTTCTCTTCTTCAAATCCAAGGGCTCCTGTGAAGAAGACCATGAAAGGCGCACTTGAGAGGGGTCTGTGTTTCTCTGGGGTCGGAAGTGGTAAGCAGCGGCCTGGTGGTGGCTGGCAGGAGAGTGGGGGTGGGGTAGAGGCGCCCACTTGGTTCAGTCTCTGAAACCAGTCTCAGGTGGGCTCCATCCCTCACCCATTCCCACTCACCCACTCAGGTAATAGTCTGCCCTGTAGTGAAGAGTCAGCACCCAGAAGGGCCAGCTTCTATCCCTGCTCTGCTGCAGAGGGCAGGGCCAGGGCCAGACTGGGGAGAACCACAGGCCCGTTGCGGTTAGTGCCTGAAGCCTGCTCTGGGGAGCAAGCACTTCCTCGGTCCAGGCTTGCGCTGGGTGTGGGAATACAGACAGTGTGAGGAGACAGAGCCATGGACAGCGGGCTCTGGTGCCCAGTGTGATGGGGGGACTCCAGGAAGGCACCCGAGAGAGCTTAGGGAAGGGGTGTGCTTTGCTTAGTAGACAAAACAGGCCAAGAGTGGCACTGGCAGAGCCTGAGGCCTACTGGGCTGGCCCCTGCCAGGGCAGGGTTGAGGGGAGGCTTCTTGCACCAGGAGTGTGTTCACTGGGGTGGGCTGTGCTGTCCTGCCTGCTGAGCATGGGACTTTGGACTTTAGCATGGAAGCTGAGTCCCTGGAATGCCCCTTGGACATCTTGTTCCTTCCTGCTCAGCCTTGAATGAATCTCGTCCTTTGCCCTGCCTTGGTCATCCTCAGGCCTGAGAACCCGGGAAAGGCTGAGCTGGTGGTGAGGGTGGGGCTTAGCTCATTGTCAACAAGGAAATGGCTTCTCTCCCTCGGTCTTTGGTGGAGAAACCCAAAGAGGCCAGGCTTGGGGTTCTGAACCAGTAATATCTAGACTCAAGATAATGAAGAGAACTGCTGAGTGTTGGAAGTCCTGGGTCAGTCCTCCACGGCCAATGTTCAGAGCATCAAGCTGGAAACTCCACCCTGCACTCAGCTGCTTGTCAGCTGTCTGACCTTGGGCAAGTGGCTTAACCTCTCTGAACTTTTGCTTCTGATCATAACAGTGGGGTGGACCGTGGGCTTCTGAAGGGCTCTCTGAGGTGATGCCCAGTGTTAGTGCTGTGTCCGAAACAGAGAAAGCATATGAGAAAAAGAGAGCTCCTGTTCTCACCATTCTTTTTTTTTTTCATTTTTAAAAATTAAAAAATTTTTATTGTTATTTGTATCTTTTACATTTTGTATTTCCCTTGGGTAACCCACCACCAATTCACCCGTGACCCATTCTTACTGCTCCTACCAGGATTATGGAGGAAGGGCCTGCTTGGCCCAGGGACGGCTTCCCAGGCCAGGAGACATGGAGTTTTGGAGTCAGGTATTGCTAAATTCAGCTCTGCCAGTCTCTCTAGCTGTGTGTGACATTGACAGATTATGGAGATTAAATTGAGTGTGTTGTTTACATTCTGATCTCCTTAGTTGTCCCACCTGGAACATGGAACCTTACCTCGCCAACTCCCTGGCTGTGGTTTGGGGTGTAAGGGCTGCCAGTCGAAGTTCCTGTTTGAATCATATTTCCTGAATGTCTTTGTTGGGGATGGGGGTGGGGAGGGCTTCTTTTGGCCCCTCGTCTTGTGAGACCCCAGCAGAAG
Organism: Scalopus aquaticus; assembly: GCA_004024925.1. Lineage (NCBI taxonomy): Eukaryota > Metazoa > Chordata > Mammalia > Eulipotyphla > Talpidae > Scalopus > Scalopus aquaticus. The sequence continues at coordinate 10,797 of PVIJ01006622.1, forward strand.
ACTGTGGGGGCTGGAAGCCTTGACCTGGGCTGCAGGTAAGCAGCTGGGAGCATTTCTGTAGGCCCCCCTGGAGCCCGGCCTTACTACAATTTACCCAGAGCTGGTGTTATCTTATGCAGAAGTCATGAGCAGGAGGAAGGACAAACCACTTCCTCTACAGCCTTCAGATTTATCAGACACAACTTTTGACAGTTTCAGTTTGAAGAGAATTAAAAATAAAAAGCAGGATGTCGAGAAACTTTAGGCTAATAGGGTAGCATCGTGCCCTTGCTCTGCGGCTTTGCTGTGATGGGCTCCCACGGCCGGTGGGGTGGGGGGCGGCTGGGATGCCCTGAGAGGGCCCTGTGGGTTTGGATTTGAGAGACAGTAGAGTTTGGAACTTTCTTCTGCTCATGGAGGCTGCTGGCTGGGAGGCGGGGCGGGGCGGGGGGGAGGATTGAGGGGGGGTCCAGGCATCTGCCTGGTGTTTCCTGTGCTGTGTGTTGTGACAGAGGCCAGGCTGGAGGGACAGATGTTTCAGAAGTCTGACCTCAAAGCAGCTTTCTTCCCCTTCGGTGTTGTCTGGAGAGAGTGCTCAAGACTGGCCTGAGCTGAAGGGTTGGCCTCTGCCCCACCATGTTGGTCTGAGTGCACTGTCCCCTCCCCCATCAACCTCTCCCCTCTCCCCCCCTGCACCCCATCCATCCCATATACCTGCCTGTTAAGACTCCACACACAAGGTGGGCTCTTGGGTTAGGTTTGGTAGAAGTGCCATTTGTCAGTCAGACAAATAATTAAATATTGGTTTCACGGAGCTGGCCCTGTTCGCTTGTAGGTAAATAATTCCTGGCCTTCTTGTGTCAGCTCTACTGCAGCCTTGAGACTAAGATTAGTGAACAGGGCTACCCTTTCCTGAGGAGGAAAGGTGGACATGGTGACAGCATATAACGTAGCACATGTATAGAGATACACATGCGCAGTAGCTTGGACCTCCCCACAGAGACAGGCACACACATGAAGACATGTACACCTGTAGACATGAACACACACATGCAGAAATGTGCACACACAGATGCATGCAGACAGAGATGCACACGCACGTATCCCTCTACACACAGTGATGTACACACACACAGGCATTTACATATACGTGCACATACAGAAACGCACGCTCACAGATGGGACTCTACGAACACACAAATAGGCACATATACACATAGGGAGGCACATGCGTACACAGTATACACTTACACAAGCCTGTGAGGACACAAACAAAAAGCATATGCTCACACAGCTCTGTGTGTAGGTCTGCATGTACATAGGCTCCTGTGTACATATACAACACAGACCTGTTCACACATGTCACAGTACACACATAGCGTACAGTTATACACTGAATAGATATTTGTTCAAAGGCCATCTTGGGCATCTCACTCACATTCAGATTTACTAGGTGTCTGTGTGACTTTGGGCAGGTGTAGACCCTCTGTGCCTCAGTTTCCTCATCTGTAACATGAGACCAGTAGTAATTTTTAAGACCTGGATTGTCGCCAGGTCAATGAACCAACACAGTGAAACAACACACAAGACAAGCCCAGGCCCTCAAAGGTGCTTCTGACGAACTGTGCTTCTTTTCAGTGGTCTGTAAGGTGTCCACCCAGCTGACCCTCTGGTCTTCCTGTTGCACTTAGTTTGCACGTGGTAGAGGATCTGACCCATCTGGCTCGTGGTTCTCGAGCATGCGCTCTATCACCTTTCTACACTGCTGTGTCTGCTCTGGGCCATGCAGAGTTCCAGGGCATCCTGATTGAACCAGTGCTCTTTAGGAAGTTTAGAGTTCACAAGGGCTGGAGTGACAGCAAACAAACAAGTCAGCCATCACCAAGACCCTTCAGAGGTGACAAGCGCCAGGACAAAGTGGGACAGGCCATACTTCAGATGGTGCAAACAAGGAGCCCCTCCCTGAAGAGGTGACTCAGATGAGGAACCAGTCCTGTGGGGCCCTGGGGAAGACTGCTCAGGAGAGGGTCTAGCTAGTGCAAAGGCCCTGGGGCAGGAAGGCAAGAGGGGCAGGCGGGGGACTGGTCATGACTGCTCTGTCTACCCCAGCAAGTACCTCGAGAAGCAGGGGCATGTTAAGATCTGATGACCTTTCCAAAGGTTGAGAGATCAGATCTGGACTGTATCCTGTCCTTCTCTTGTCCCTTCGTGCTAGGGATATGCCACACAGTGGCTGTCGGTTGAACCCCACACCCGGGGGTGAGGCAGCTGATGGCTAATGTGCCGTCCCCACCACGTGCCTCACTGTCCCGATCTGTGCAGTGGGCATCACCAAGGGGGCGCTGACTGCCCACCATCCCGCCTGCTGTCCCTACCTCCCTGCGTCCTTCCCCGAGGTCAGTCCCTTTCAGCTCCCGGAGCACCAGCAGCGCTGACGTCTCTCCCTTTTTTGTTTGTCATGGGGGGAGGGTATTTAATTGCATTCCTCATGAGTGAATGACACAGAAAGGGCAGGGGTATGTCAGCGAAGCTGCTCTGTAATTTTCATGTCTGGGACGGGTTTCAGAACTGAGCTGTTTTCCTCTCTGACCAGCAAAGGCTGTTACCCAAGTCAGCAGCGGTGCATTTTTGAGTTTGCCATTGTGTTTTTTTTCTTTCTTACTTTCTTTCCCCCCTCACCCCCCCCATAGGTCTTCTCTCCCCCTTCCTATGAAATAAAACTGGTGACTTGGATGTGGTGGGTAAGAATTAGTAGTTCCTGTCCTTTCAGTGTGGGAGTCGGGTGGGGGTTGACTTAAACATGTATTTCCCATTAAGAGATTCATGGGCTTGGAAGCTGGCGTGAGAAGTGGGGTGATCTCAAGTCCCGGCTGGTGATTTGCAACGCCTGTAGGACTCGGGCCTGCCTCAGAGGACGCAGGGAACATGCAGAGTAGAGCCTGCAAGCGGCGACCCATGGGCCAAGTTCAGTCTGCCGATGTATTTTCCTTGGCCCGCACAGTGTTTTTGAAAAAAAAAAAAAAAAAAAAAAGAAAAAAGCTTCAGTAAGTTGTCTGCATTTAAAAATCAGGAGAGTTCCCCTAAAAAAAAAAAAAAATCTGGATTTCCATTTTCTAATAATAACAACAAAAGCAAACACGTCTGTGTCCCTTACTACGTGCCTGGCACTGTTCTGAGCAACTCGTATCTGTTTGCTCCTGCGGTCCTCAAAACAGTTCTCATTCTTGCTATCCCCATTCCATAGTGGGGGAAACTGAGGCAGCAGGTAGCCATCTGGCACCACGCATTTCTCTGTGGCGGCCGAGGGCTGGAGTGGTGGTGGCCTTCCCCTTTGGGGCAGGGCACGTGCTCTCCTCTACTCTCAGCCTGGGCCCATCGTGTTTGTCCCCTCTTGAGTTTGGAGAGGTCAGGATGGATGGTGTTTGGCCGGAGTCACTTACCGTGCCTGGTCCCCTTAACCCCCACGCCACCCGTGGTCAACCAGGGCCTGCGTGGGCCAGGCAGATCCCACACCACTCCTGCTCTGGTGAGGATTCCTGCGGGCACCAAGGTTTTAACCCAGACTTCTGGTGGGAGGGGTGACATGAGGATCCCAGGGGTGAGCTGACTTGGGCTACAGGAGAAAGGGGACCCCGGCCTCCTGTCCTGTGTTAGCCACACTTCTGTGGAAGGAGAGTAGTGGGGGAGTAGAAAACCTGTCCCACCATCCAAGGAGTTGCCTGAGGTAGGTGCCCAAGGCCTCCTCCTTGAGGGGATCCCCCTCCTGCAGTCCTTCCCCTTCTGCCAGTGCTGCCAGGGGGCCAGGAAGCGAGTCCACGACTGGGTCTGGCCCCAGGTCCTGCTAGCCTGGCTGCCCCGCCCACTCTGGGGGTAACCAGGGTGTGGGGCCTCTGCTTGTCTTTGTTGAAACTGCTGGTGGGTGGAACCTGTTTCTGGAGGTGGCTGGGCTTGAGGATGACTCATTTTGGAAGCTTTGAGACGTCATTTCACCTAAGGAGGCTTCAGCAGCGTGGAGGTAGTTGCCCTTTCCATAGAGGACTCGTGGCTCAGTGGATAGAGCTGCTGTGGTCAGCGTGGTTGCCTTCCCGTGGCAGAAAGGAACATGGGTGTGATGAGAGGGATGAGATGTCTCTATATTAGGAGGCCTTAAACCGCCCCCCCCCATAAAAGGAGCCTCTTTATTGAGGTGTAATTGACATACAATAAACTGCGCATTCTTCCTTTCCCTTTAAAATGATGAGCCATTTCAGACATCCAAAGCCGCGTATAACATAATCTGTAATTTTAGCCCCCCAGTGGAAGGACGCTGTTCCAGCCATAGTGCGCACAGTTCTAGTGTGTGCATCCCTCTGATTTGACTTTTGCCTTTTTCTCTGCCCTGCATTCTTTATGACCATCCCCCTTTGCAGGAGTGTGAGGGTTTCTTCCGCTCCCCCTCTTCTCCTTCCTCTCTCCTCCCCACCTCAGTCCTCACTTCCCAGGGTCGGCCTGTTGGGCCCTCTGAGGCTCTTGAGGAGACAGTGCATAGTAATGGAAAGACGTCCAGGCTGGAGGGCAGGAGCTGGGCCTCTGTGGACTTCACCTTAACAGGGAGAGTCCCATCTTGTGGGCTAAGGTAACTTATGCGGAGTTGAGCTGAGCACCTGGGGCATATAATAGGTGCTTGATAAATGGTGGCCAGTTGTATTATCAGCTCTGGTAAAACCAGTCCATCCACTGATTTTACAGAAACATATCAATCTTGGAAATGTCAGCACTGAATTCTGAAAGGGCAGATATTAGGGCTGTATGTTGAAATCACCAGGGTCTAGTGACTGGTGTTACTTCCTTTCTCACTGGCCATGGCAGAGGACTTTGTCTTGTATATAGCCAGCCAGGCTCCCCCATCCTCTGTCATCACACTTGATTTATCCTGTGTTCACATTTGGGGTTCACATCATAGTGAAAAATCCTCTGCAGCTTAAACACAACAGAAGTTTGTTTTTCTCTCATATAAAATAATTCTAGGATATAGGCCATTGTGTTAGGACTGGTATGGTTGATCTTCATGAATGTAAGCATCTTCTATCTTGTGCGCCACTATTTATAGTACCTTGCCTCATGGTCCAGGATCACTGCCCAACGTCCTGCCATTGCATCTGCAGTCTCATTAGTGATAAGTGTGCTTTTGCCATCACATCTACATTCTGGTTAGCAGAAAGTAGGACTAGAGGGTAGAATGGAGAAGCACTTCTCCCATCTTAAGACTTCTGCATTCATCTTAGTGACTAGACTGAGACACATGACAACTCCTAGCTGCAAGGGAATCTGGGAAATGTAGTCAGAGACATTGCGAACAAGGCACAGACATGTTTCGCCTACAGGCCATCCTTTGGAAGCCTGCTCACATGTTGATTAGTGGAAGGAGGGGGCTGGGCTAAGGAGAAAGTTTTCTTCAGCTCAGGTATAAAGTAGAGTAAAGGGCTATCTTATTCAGTATGGTAACGGATCAGAACATGGTCCTTGGGAAAGGACTGTAAGGCAGCGATCTGGCTTCCTGCGTGTGGAGAAATAGACTGCCTGCTGGGGAGGTAGGTAGCGTGGCTCTCTGAGAAAGGAAGTGTGTAAGCTGAGGGTAAATGGGCCGTATCAGTTAGGGTGGCCACTGAGAGTGTTCCAAATTGGGGCGGGGGCTCATGGATCGATCTCTAAGGGTCTCATCCAGGAATGGCAAACTTTGAATCATCTTCTTCCTCCCCCACGTTGCAGATTGCAGTCATTGCTAATGGTGCCCTGCTGAACCCCAGTGCTGCCTGAGAAACCTCCCCAGAGCCCCCGCTGGGGAGAGGTTGACCCATTGGCCTTCTCTGCGTGAGTTGAGTTCTCTCACTCCTAGGTAGAGTCACTCAGGGCCAGTGGGGAAGTGACATGCCTAGCTAGAAGCACGCAGTGGGTGCTGGCAGGGGCCCAGGGGCCCAGACGCCAGGCCCCTCTCACCACTCCACTGCCCCTGCTGCGCGCCTTCACCCCACCCTGCTGCACAAGTTACCTCGGAGCCGGCGTGGCTGTCTGTGTCCTGTTTACCCGAGCTGAGTGGAGACTAGCCCTCCCCGGAGTGGGCTGAGAGGGTAGCACCTGCCACCCCCACGTTTGGACTTTGCCGGACACCCAGAAGTGGGGGGGCTCAGGCGAGCGGGAAGTGAAAGTGTGCACCAGCCCTTTTAGTTCTGCTATTGACCCAGCAGGGTTTTCCGGGGGGAGGGAAGGGATCTGCCGTTTTCTTTACTTAATCCGGCCTTGCCCCACAGAGAAAACAAATGCACAGTCTCCATCCTGTTTGTAAAGAGGGCGGTTGGTGACTCGAAGTTGTTCGCCTGGAAAAACTGGGAAGATGTCATCTCCCACAGAAGTGAGGTGTGTGCTGGGCACGACTCAGGTGCCACCCGGCAGCGTTATTTACTCTGAGGATGATGTCTTTGCGCTCTGGGCACGTGACTTTTTTATTTTGGTAAAATCCCCATAGCATAAAATGTGCCATTTTAGCGTTTTTAGGTACACCATGAAGTACATTCAGCTGTTGTGCAACCATCACCAACATCCGTCTCTAGAACTTTCTCATTTTTCCCAACAGAAACTGTATCCATTAAACACTATCACCCCCACCTTCACTGATACCCTGCCCCACCCTGCACCCACCTTTCCACTTTCTGTCTTTCTTAATTTGGCTGCTCTAGATCTCTCATAAAAGTGGGATCACACAATATTTATTTGTCCTTTTGTGTCTGAATCCTGATTTTTGTTTTTATTTTTCATTGAGGTGAGAGTCACATAATGTGAAATCTCCCGTTTTAACGTCAACAATTCCAAGGACTTTAGTACATTCCTGTTGTTTGTAGCCATCACCTCTGTCTAGGTCCCAAACATTTCATCACCCCAAAGGAAACCTTGTGGCCCATGAGGGGTTACTCTCCATCCCTGTGGCCCCTGGCTCTTGGCAACAAGCATATGTGGTTTTAAACTGTGAGTCTGCATATATGAGGCCCTCTACAAATGCATGTTTAATGAATGAAAGAAAGTCCTTGCCAGTTGATGAAATAATGAGAGCTTGGATTTCCTGAGCACCTGCTATGTGCTAGGTCCATGTAAGTGGCATGCTTCATTTTCACTGTGGAATCACCCCGGGCGATCTGGCCCTCGAGGCCCACACCCCACATGGAGAGGCTGATGATGTGGGTGTGGGGGAGACCTGGGCACTGGCTTTTTCCATGTGATTCCAAAGTGATTACATGTCTCCACTTCATAGGTGAGGAAACAGGTTCAGAGAGGTTAGCAGTTTATCCGGAGCGCACATAGCTTCAAAAAATTTTTTAGGGCCTCCCCGGTGGCGCAGCGGTTAAGCAATGCACTGTGGAGCTGTCGGCAGCGGCGACGCGAGTTCGACACCCGGCACCCGGCCGGGGAGAATCCCACATGGTGCGGCAGACCTCTCCTGCCTCGCCCGCTGCTCCCCTCAGCAGTGTATTTCTGATCTGCCTGTTCTGCTTCCCACTCCATCTCTGGTGAACCCTCTCGCCGCCCCACGCCTCTGGCCTGTGCCCCAGCTTGTATGTATAAATAAAAAATAAATCTTTAAAAAAAAATTTTAAAGATTTATTTATGCATACTGGGGTGCGGGCCAGAGGTGTGGGGTGGTGAGAGGATTCACCAGAGACAGAGTGGGGAGCAGAACAGGCAGATCTACTGAAGTATACTGCTGAGGAGAGCAGTGGGTGAGGCAGGAGAGTTCTGCGCTATGTGGGAAGCTCCCTGACTGGAGATAGAACTCGTGCTGCAGTTGCTGCTGATAGCTTCAGAGTGCTGAGACTTAACCCGTTGTACCACCAGGGAGGCCCACAGCTTCAAATCTTTGAGTCCACAACCCTGCCCCTTTTCCTGTTTGTACTTCCTGGATTAATTTTGTTGTTTGTGATTTCAAAAGTGGGACCTCTGGCTGCTTAAATGTGTGGTATGACATCAAATGAGTAAAAACGAACTCACTGGCATTTATGGAGTGCCAGCTGTATGTCAGGCACCATACACTTTGCTTGCCTTCTCTTGTTTTCCCTCTATAGGAGCCTGTGCAGGGGGGAATATTATATTGTGACGTTTCCCTATGAGCTGGCATTAAAGGGCATGTTATTTGCCCAGACAACACTGGGAAAGATGGGTAGGGCTCTGCCAGCCACCTCAGTGAGGACCAGCGTGTGGGCAGTCTGTCTTATTCAGGACCATTGTGTCACATGGTTTGTCGCTTTCCTTTGTGTTTGATCTTTTGGTTCTAGAGGACTCATTCATTCATTCATAAAGAAGATTACTCAGATGAATTGCCTGGCACTGTTGGGTCTCTGGACGTCTGGTGCATAAGTCAGGCACTGTCTCCATCTTCCACAGCCCCAGGTCTTGGAGAGGGTACACGTCCTGGTGGCAGACGCTTGTTTGGGCATGCCTGACCTGGTGCCTGTGTGGATGCTCTCATCTCAGCTCCTGGTACTTTGGGTAGCCCTGTGTAGCAGATGAGGAGAAGGCGGGACATAGAGGTTGGGGACTGTTTTCAAGGTTGCACAGCTTGTGAGAGGTGGAGGCTGCAGTTGGACAGGGCCTCTCCCTTCAGAATGCAAGCTCCTAACTGCTGACAGACAGTTACGAAAGAGGAAGTGCTGGGAGCATCTCTGTGGCTCAGACCCTGCTAGGCCAGAGCAGGCCCCTCAGCTGAGGTTTCCTAGGGCTGCTGTGAGCAGCCACAAACTTCATGGCTTAAACCAAAGCACATTCATCATCTTCCCATTCTGAGGTCAGAAGTCCAAAAATGGGCCTCATAGGACTAACGTCAGGGTGTCAGGTTCCTTCTGGGGACCGCCAGGGAGAATTGGCTTCCTTGCTTTATCCATTTTCTGGAGGCCATACAAATTCCTTGGCTCATGGTGGCATCATTTCCGCCTCCTTTCATCATCCTTCCGTTGGTACATCTCTGACTCTGGCCCTTCTGCCTCCCTCTTCTAAGGACCCTCCTGTGTTGACATTGGTCCATTGGTTAATCCAGGACAGTGTCTTGAGATGGGAATCTCAAGATCCTAGACCCAGCTGCCTCTGCAAACTCCCCTTCATCCAGGAGAGAAATGGATTCAGTTTCGGGCACCAGGACAAGGACACCTTTTGGGGCCATAACTGTGCCTTCCATCTCAGGGGATCGTGGTGATGGCAGGGCCTAAAGATGGTGGCCAGAGTGAGGACTGGGAGGGCTGAGCATTGACCAGGGGAGGTGGGCGGGCAACTGTTGAAAGCTTTAGCAGCCATATGCAGACTGGGTATGCCAACACTTTAAATAAGGTGTTCGGGGAAGAGATAGACTGAGATAAAGTTTGAGCAGAGTCCTGAAGGAAGTAAAGAAGCAAACGGCAGGCACCACAGAGTGTGCAAAGGCCCTGGGGTAGAATCTTGTTGTGTCCTAGGAATGCAAGGAGGTAGATGTGGTCCAAGCAGAGCAAGGCTTGAGGTGGGTGGTAGGAGTTGAGGTCAGTGAGTCAGTGAGGGGCCAGACGGTATAGGATCTTTGACTTTGACCCTGAGGGAGCTGTCTTAGAGCAAACATTCTAGAAAGTGGCAGCTCCAAAAGCTCTGAACACCTGCCTTCCTCCCTCTCCTATTTCCCCCCCGCCCCCATTCTCTCTGCTGCCCTCTGTGTTTCTTGGGAATGGCCAGGCCCAGCAGGGCCTGCTGCATTGACTCCTGGGCCCAGCCTCCTCACCTGCCATCTAGACTCAGAACCTCCTCAGCCGGCCCCTCCTCCAGCTAGCTTCACCCCTGGTCACATACGGCTTTTGCTATTTATACCACCAATGGTTTACAAACTCTGCCTCTAGAATTTCTTATTCTTTCTTGCAGTGCATTCTCTCTCCAGGCAAATATTAGCAATCTTTATCCAAATGAAAAAGATGGAAGGGAAGGCCGTAGATAGAACTGTCTGCATTTCACGTCTTCCACCCATTATATTTTTCCTTAAACTGTCTGACTTCCACTGCAGTCGTGTGTAGGTAGCATCTGGTTTAGCTCAGTTCTGCTTAACCCATTTAGGGTTAATGAACTGGTGATTGTTTGTTGGGTACCTTCCATGTGCATGGTTGGTAGACTTGAGATTTGTTGGTGAACAAAACAGGTACCCTTTTTGACCTCTTCTACATAGCTTTATAGAAAGCATGAGAACAAGCCGATGAGATCATTTCAGGTATGTTCCAGTGTCATTAGCCAGGTCAGTTCGAGGCCCTTCTGCTAGAAGCCACCTTCCCTGGTGGGCCCTCCTGACAGCCTTCCTTCTGGCAAAGCTGGTTTGAATGAGAAGGCTCTCGCCGTGGCCAGTTCCACTTGCCATCCTGGGAGAGAGTCTTGAAGCGCGAGAGGCAGACCCTGCTCATGAGGGAGCCCTGGCCACTTAACAGACCTGGCCTGGGCTGAGGTTTCGGGGTGCCGTTGCCACCTGCCTCTCTGAGGGGGTTCCAGGTTGATCTCCATCTTGACTGTCATGGAGAAAGATGACCTGGATGTAAACACCCCTCAGTGAGAACCATCTTTTCCTCCACTTGATCATGGCAGAGGGGGCGCTTGAGCGGGGCCTTGGGTATTCACAGACCGGGCTAGGGAAGGGCCGTAGATCGAACTCTTGTGGATCATTCAGTGGCGGGAATGTGGGGCAGATCCCACACTCCAGTCTCTGGTCACAGCTGGAAAGTGCCAGGAGCAAGTGGACTCTGGTCTCTCTCCTGCTTCTCAGCCCGTTGGCTCTGATTCAGCCCTCGCGCTCTCCTCTGCCTTCCGCAGTCCCTGGGGTATGCTATTCTGCCCACTCTGCTGGGTGGGGAGAGCCCACTGTTCCCATCCGGGCTGCACACCTGGGCTAAGGGGAACCTACTAACAGCCCCACCCCCAAGCCCCCCAGACTTTGTGATTCCTTGGCCATGTGCTGGGGCCCAGGCTTCTTTCTTTATTATGACATCAGGTACTGTAATAGCTGCAGACTGTTCTGTGGCACGTATGTACCCAGATTGTTTCCTATGACAGACATTTGAGTTGTTTCTAAATGTGCCTACTATAGTTCATTCTGCTTCCATCTTTTTGTGAGATCATGTCAGTCAAGAAATATTGTAAATGTCTTTGAAATGGGTGGGGACAGATTCATCCATCTGAGCTATTTCTGCCTCTCATTGTCTTTGTGCTGCCTTACAACTCTAACTGCAAAGCCGACGATAGCGTAAAGGATTCTTGTCCATAGTAATGCCCACCAGCAGGGCCTGACCATGGTTGGTCGCCCCTGAACACCATCGCTTGTAAACCTCCCGGGTGATGCTGGTGTGCAGCCAGAGGGTGAGCCCCAGCTTAGGAGGTCCAGGTGATTTCTCCCCACCATCTCTGCTCCTCCCTCTGGACTCCGTGGGGGACAATGGCTTGTTTGATGGGTTGTTTGTTGAGCGGTATGTTTAGATGACCAGTGGGAATAATAACAAGAGCCAGCGTTTATGGAGCACCTCCAGTGTGCCAGGCACCTTTCTGAGACTTTTCCGTATGGTTTAGTTATTTGGATATTTAATGTGTGAATAATTTTACCCAGGTAAGAAACAGCCTGTTGAAATAGGTCTTCTTATTGTCCCCCAGTGCAAATGGGGAGGTTGAGGCCACAGAAGTTGCCAGAGGCAGTATTGCCAATGAATGATGGAACTGGGGGACCACCCACACTGCCTGTGGCGCCATCACCCAGAGGTGGGAGTCCTGGGGCTCACATGGGCCTGGCCGCTTCCTTCACAGTCGTGGGATTGGTGGCACTGGGCACCCAGGTCTGCTGCCTAGTGGTGAGGACTTGGGTTTGAGCCTGGCTCTGCCCAGACCAGCTGGGGGTTCCACGCAGCTCACTGTCAGCCTCCTACTCCTGTGTTTTAGGCTTGTCAGTTCGCACACTGGTCATCTGCTTGGTCAGAGTGAATATGTGTGCCATACTTCACACGGGGGGTGCGGGCAGAAACGAGGCCTTTCTCCCAGGGAGTCTTCTCAAACATATTCAAGTGCCACGTCCTGGGCCAGCAGGTCTGTAGTTGCCAGACCTGAAGATTAGGAGACAAGTACATGTGGCCCTTGCATGGATTCTACCAGTGAGTCCTCAGAACAGCCCGGGGGAGTCAGAATTACCATTCTCAGTGGATGGGTAAGGAAACCCAAGTGCATTCATTCATTCTTGGTTTCCTTCACCTCAGGGGGGCCAGATGCGTGCTGTGTCTGAAGACACAGTGGCAAATCAGGAAATCGCCTTTTGGATTCTCACTGGAGTTCACTTTCCTCCAGAAGAGGTGGATGATTTGCCCAGTGATCCAGAGAGATCAGTAGAGGTGCTCAGGCCACACAGCCAGGAATTGCCAGGCCGGGCCTGTGTGCCCTCCTGAGCAGTTGCCCTGTGACCCTCCAGGTACGCCTATAAGTCCTCTCTTCCCCCGTCAGACAGTTTCCGGGTGTCCTTAGCCCAAGGGGGCCCCTCACCCAGTCCCCAGAGAGACTGGGCTCCCCAGGAACTAATTTCTTAAGAGAACTTTATGGCTCTTAACTCCCTAAGCGGATCCAGATGTGCCTTGTGGCCGGCGCTGCTGCAGATGTCCTGGCCAAAGCCAGCTTGGTTTGGAAGGCCGGCCCCGGCAGCCGCCAAGTCTGGAAATGAAGTAAATGAGCGAGTTGTTGTTGGCCATTTTCCCCTCATCTCAACCCAACTCAAATCAAACTCACGCTCTGACCTCAGGCATCGTGCATTCCAGTATTCCCCCTGCTTCCTGGGGTTCCAGGGCAGAAGGCAGGAGATGACCATGGTGGGGGCGTGGAGCACAGCAAGGGGAGCGTTCTAGAGGGAGGTGGGACGTGTGGGCGGGGTGGCTGAAGCAGCTGCATTCCTCTGGACACCGGTCCTCCTCCGAGAAACAGGGATGGCCTGCTGGGCTGGGGCTGGCCTCCAGCCCGTGGGGGGAGTTCAGGAGAGCATCCAGGCCCTGCTGGGAACAGGCAGGCAAGACTGGGGGTGGGGCAGATTTGAGGTACCCCTCTGTTCCCCCAACGTCTCCACTTTGGAGCACCAACCTGACTTCCTGGGTGATGGCAGCCTTCTGCTGAGAAGGACGGCCCCACTGGGTGGTCGCTGCGAGCTGGCACCTGGATTCCTGAGGTCCTGGGGATCCCGGTTCAAACCTGGGTGGCCAGGGTGAGCATGGTGCTGACTCCACTCCCCCACACCCCAGACCAAACCACACAGTTCTGGAGGGTGAATCACTTTGAAGTGAGGGGGTTCCAGGGCCTGTGGCAAGCCGAGGGAGTCGACTTGGATGGATGCGCAGGCTGGGCAGGCTGTCCCGCTTGGCTTCCGGGAAGCTCCTCCCCTCCAGGTGAACGAGGCCAGAGGTAGAGGGCCAGGGTCCAGGTTTGGGGTTTAGAGAGAAGCCAGTTCAAATGTTATTTCCTAGCTGTGTGACCCTGGTATAGTTACTTAGCCTCTCTGAACCTCAGCTTGCGTTAGCTGCACAGTGGGGGCATCCTTGCAACACCTTCTTTCTATATGAGGCTCAAAAAGACAAACCCACGTGGGGCCTCCCTGGTGGTGCAGCGGTTGAGTGCTGCGCTGTGGAGCTGTCGGCAGCAGCGACGCGAGTTCGATGCCCAGCCGGGGAGAATCCCACATGGGGAGGCAGACCTCTCCTGCCTCGCCCGCTGCTCCCCTCAGCAGTGTATTTCTCATTTGTCTGTTCTGCCCCCACTCTGTCTCTGGTGAACCCTCTCACCGCCCCACACCTCTGGGCTGTACCCCAGCTTGTATGGCCAGCTTGTATGTATAAATAAATAAATCTTAAAAAAAAAATAAAAGACAACCCACGTGAAGTGGCACACCCGTACCTGGCTTCAAAGTCGTGGCACCAAAAAGTAGCTTTAGGTGGGTGGGGAGGGGGGCGGGTTTTAGCCCCGGCATCATCTCAAGGATTCACTCTGCTCCCCACCGTTGACATACAATCTACAAAAAGCTGTGCTGCTTCAGCAAACAGGGATTACTCCATCTGCCAGCAGCCCTTGTTTCCCGTAATTATGACCCGGCCCCACTCTGTGCAGACTCTAGAGGGGCCTGGAATGCCCTGCGAATCATTACTGTTGTTGGCTGTGTGGCCTGTGAGGATGAAGATGGTGGTGGGTCACGTGACTTTTGTGCTAAAAAGTCACGTGACTTTTGAGAGCCGACGACCACAGTAGTTAAGAGTTCAGGCTTTAGAGCCGCAGTGCACAGGTTTTAAGATTCTTCCTCCAGTTATTGCCGTGTGACCTTGGGCTACTGACTGAGAGCCTTTGTGTCCTTTTCCCGGGGACGTAACTGGAAGCAACGCTGTCTACGTGGGTTGTTGGGAGGTGACCTATGTGAGGTGTGCAGCCAGGGCCGGGCACAGAGGTCATACTGTTAACTGTCATCACTGTCACCGGCCCTTCATCCTCACACCAGCCTCGATCATGTGTGTGCTTCTCTCCAGGAGGACAGTGGGGGAACACCAGCCCTGGGGACTGCCGGGAGCGTGATATGCCAGTTCCTCCCCTGGCCCCTCTCCGTGGGCTCCTTCCCGGTGGTGACTCCCTGGTGGATATCAGCATTCCTCTGTTTCCTTCTGTCCCAGTGTGGCTCCTGGGACTTCTGGGGTGCCTCAGCAGGCCCAGTGGCCTCCCAGCCCCAGTGACCGTGAGGTCAGCTGTGTGTGTGCTACTGTCATGGACACTTGACTTTGACTTCTGACCCTGAGTGGTCACTGGGAGAGGGTCCCCTCTCAGTCATTGTGCTTGTGGCGTTCACACTTCCTTTTTTCCTTCATTCAGTTCTGACATTCAGTCTGCCCCCATTCTTTTGGCTCTCATGCATTCCCTTCACTCATTCTTCTGTCATTCATTCACTTTTCTGTTTTGAGAGTCTGCTGTTTCCTGCCTCCCTTGGGCATGGGAGATGGAACCATGGACATGGCCTATATTCTAGTCCTGTGCTGACTTGAGGTATCAGGGGAGCCTTCCTGGAAGAGGAGGCATCTAAGTAGACACCTGAAGGAGGAGCTGGAGTTAGTTGACCAAGTGAAGAGGGGAAGTGTGGCCTGTTCTCTGTAGAGGAGACCCAACTTGCGGAGATTCAGGTTCTTGAGGTAAAAAACAGACTTCTAGACCTCTGATAGGAGGGGTGCTTGCTTCTCCCCACAGTGAGATGCATCATTCGGGTGCAGGGGTTATGTGAGACTAGCTGCAGAGTCATTTGCGGGGCCCTGTTCCAAAGGCGCCACTTACTGTACCCAGAGGTCTGCCCCAGAACCCAGCCCCTGGTGTGGCTGTGGCTTACCTGTCTGGCTTTTTGGATCCCGTCCCCCACCCTGTGCCGCCACTGCCCAGAGATGGCACTATCCAGCCTAGCTCAAGGTGGAGGCAAGGCCAAGATGTAACGTTCTTCCAGGAGTCCCAGAGCTCAGTCCTGTCTGCATGGGTCTCCTTGGCAGGAGGAGCCACAGGGCATGGGACGACCTGGAGAACTTCTGTACTCATCTAGTGCTAGAAATTTCGCTATATCAGGGGTTCTGGAATCCAGTAGATATTCTGAAATCTGGTCTGCTCCACAGCAAAGCAACTTGTTTTTTTCTGGCCAGCAGGATTCTTGATGTGATTTCAGTGCCAACCTTTGGTCTGGTGCCTTTGGGGTCCCTGCGGGATGGATGGGGAAGCAGAGAGGGTGTGGACCGTTCGCCTGAACCTGTGGTGTCCCAGGGAGTCTGAAGCCTCTTGGGGGGCTATAAAAGACTGTTTAAATGTGGCCAAAGTTTCCTGTTCCTATGGCACAATCATCCCCACCGCTTACTAATTAATGAGTTTAGCATGTATGCTGTGTGCTAGGAATGCAGCTCAGCAGTGGATACTCTTGTTCTCATGGTGTGTGAAGCCTGACTCTAATCTGATGAATACACAGCTGGTGGGTGCAGGTGAGGGCCATGCGCCCAAGCAGACTCTTAAAGGAAGGGGGAGCCACGCAGGTCCTGGGGTAGAAGAGAGGCCCCGAGGGAGGACGTGTCGGCAAGGAGGAGTGCTTGCTTGGGCCCGCCATGGAATTGGGCATGTGACGCACCCTGCCTGCTTTCCCCGCTGGCCCTGGGAGAGATTTAACCCTGTTACAGCTCCTCCCTTTATGGACTGGTCCCATTAAGGCTGAAGATTACATGGGATTTTCTTCCTAGCCAGTAAGTTGAGGAGTTGGGACTCGAATTCTAACTGACCATGGAGCCTTGGTGTGTACGTTTATGCTGCCACCCCCATGGGCCTACAGGGCTTCAGGGAGAGGCCAGTGGTTGGTAGAGGTTTTTGTTTGTGGGTCCCCTGTTCCTGAACCCAGTGTGGCTTCGGGTCAGCAGCAGTTCCAGGGCACCACCCCACGGGGGTTCCTGGTGAGCAGCTCTGGGGGCTAAGACATGGCATAGCCCAAAGTGGGTTACATGCCACAGGGGCATTGGTGGTGACCAGAGACTTTCAGGGTTTGGAGCGTGTTGGTGTCACAGTGAGCTGGCCCAGTGTTGGGCCTGGTCTTCCCTCCCTGTGGCCCTGGTCTGAGCCCCATCTCTGCCCACCACATGCTGGTGATGTGGGGGAAGTCACCCCCTTTCTGATTTCTAGTTCTCATCGTGGTTAAAATAGGGCTCATAAGAATCCCTGTCCTATCGCCCTCCTGAGCTTTGGTGAGGATCAAGTCAGATTACGTTGGAGAAAGCCCCACGTCTGCTCTAAAGATCAGGACATTAGAATCCAATAACTGCGAAAACAGTATCAAAGCAACATTAAAAAGAGTTTAAAAAGAAAACACTCTCTTACCTTAGCGTCACGGCAGATAAACTGTCCCCCCAAGCCCACGCCTGCAGAGGACTTAGATGTGGGAGGTCTGACAGCCCCTCCCAGCCATGTACTGTGGCCGAAGCAGCACAGCTTTTTGTAGAGTGTTTGCAGTCCTGCGCTATCTGAACTCGCAGCTGAGTGGGTCTGGCCACTGAGAGTTACTCGTATCGATTTTCTAATAACTCTCTTTGGTTTTTGTCTGTAGACGCACGTGCTTTGTGTCATTGTGGGGCGAAGGCGGTTCTTTTCCTCTGCTGTCGTCAGCACAGATTGTTCCACTCGACCTCTGCAGTCATGATTTCTAGTGTCTGCACCATTGATCGTGGCTGCACGGTGGCTGGTGAAACTGTCTCCCTGTGGTTGGATGTTGGCGCCATTCCCTTGACCCCCCCCAAAGTACAGGGGGCCTCAGCAAGTTGGGGTAAGTCCCCAGGAGGTCAGAGGGGTATGCATGGTTTGATGGCTTGTGATGTCCACGAGGCCCTACTGCTTTCCAGAAGAGGTGGCCCCCTTCGGGGTGCCGTTGGTTGTCGGTCCTTGTGTCAGCCCAGTCTGGGCAGCTTTGGGTGTGGATTTTCTTAAATTAACTTGTGGGCGGCAAATGGGGCTGTGCTGGGGGCTGGTAGTCAGTGGTGGCCCTTGGTCACTGGTGTCCCCTGCTCCTGCTGTGCCCTCTTGCCTGCTGTCCCCCGCACCCATCCAGGACACTGAGCTTAGCAGCACAGGGGAGAGCCAGCATCTCTCACCAGGCTCCCCGGCCTCTTCTCTGCAGAGTGGGGCTCCCATAGGAGTTAGGGAGTGGGCTGAGGGGATGGGGTCTAGAGTCAAGGGGCCCAAGAAGGAAAGGGAAATGAGGGCACGGGGGGAAAAACCAGACAAAAGCTACAAAAATAGACCAGGACATAGGGAGTATGAGGAGAAAGGCAGGATGTGGCAGAGGAGGGGAAGGACTGTGGTCCAGGGCTGGAGCAGGGTCCGAGTGGGGGTGTGAGAGAGACAGAGAGGGGTTAACATCCAGGGAGACGGAGAGATGCAGAGAGACAGACACAAATTCAGAAAGCAGGAGAAACAGATATTCAGAAAGAGACACAAAGACAGAAAGAGACATGGGGGCCCGGGGAGAGGGAGATGCAGAGTGAGAAGATGAGCGACTCCTCAGTTTGTGGGAAGTCGGGTGCTTTCCCTGCCTGGTGACCAGCATGAACATCGAGGGCAGGAGCCCGTGTGCCCGTGTTCATGGAGACTCAGTGGGCAGAAAAGCTAGGACCCCGGGTTTGCCCCCAGCGCTGCCCATTCCTAGTCGTGGGACCCTGGTTTTGCCTTAGGGAATGGCAGTGTCCTTGCAGAGTGGTGCCATTTGTAATCCTCCAAACGGTAGAAATGACAGAGGAGGAAACCAGAGCTCAGAGAGGGTAAGCGAGCCCCCTGGGGCCACATAGCAATAAAGTGACAGAATTAGGTTGAACGTGGATGGATCTCTGTGACTCCGAAGCCCAGGTCAGGCCCATGATTCACTTGGCCCACCATGTACCCACAACGCATGTGTTTCATCTTTCAGGCCCAACCTGTGAACTGCAACTTTTCAGGAAGACTTCGGAAAGATAGTTTATTTGTTAGCTATTTTTCTTTATCTCTCAATCAAACAAACAAAATAAAACTGTATGAGCATGTGGGGTTGTGATTGCGCGGGTGATCTGAGAAGTTAACTCCAGAATATGGCTCAAAGGTGACAGCTGGCTCACCTGAGTAAGGAAGGTTCTGGAAGCTTTCTGCCAGGCACCATCCTTGCCCGCTGACCAGTCACCTGGGGATGCAGGGTTTGGTTGGCATGAGGCTGTTGGAGATGCCTTTCCCTGGGTGTCTAGCCCCTAGCAGGCCCTGATGTCCTACGTGCCTTTGCCTCTGGCCAGCCTCTGCCACCTCTGACCTCGACCGGGGGACTAGTCCACACCTGCCCACAGTATCAGCCCTCTCTCCGCTGCCCAGACCAGGTACCAGAGCAGGCCCCCGTCAGCTGAAGACATTTCTGGACAGGTGTTGAGAACGGAGCAGATGTGGGGGTGGAGGGTTTCCCCATAATCGGCCTGTGTTGACGCTGAGGGTGGGAAGGGAGCCACGTGGCCTCGGGAGAGGCTGGGCCTCCTCTCACAGCCTGGAACCAGGCTGGGCCTTCTTAGGAACTTTCCAAGGGAACACCGAACAGCCCTCCTTTCACCTTGGGGAGGAAATGCAGCAGGACACACTTCCCACAGGAAGTCGACACCAAAAGAGAGTTAGCCAGCGCTCTGGCTGGCTTCCGTTCCCGCCCAGCCTTCAGGGCCGCTCCTGGGCCAGGTGCCGCCTGCCTTTCTCTGCACAGGTCTGGGAGCCTGGTGAGACCTGAGGGGCTGCCTCGGGCCACATGGTAAGATGTGATGAGCTGGCAAATTCAAATCCTGCTGTCCAAGAGCCCTGAATTAGTACCATTGGCCCAGAGCACAGAGGGGATTTTTGTCCTGATGGTTCTCCATAACAATAATAATAGTAATGCCTTTAGGTGAGCTTGTGGGTACCAGGCACTTTCCTGTACTGCCTCTTCAGTTCACTAAAGGAGCCCATGACATGGGCACCATTATTCCCATTTTAAAGATGGGGAAACTGAGGCATAGACTAGTTACATAAGTAGCCAGAGGTCACAGAACTGATTATGTGCTGTGGTCAGAGATGAGACTTCCACTGGTTCTGGGGAGCAAAGCCTGGCACTCTAAAGCTTTGGGCATGACTTCTCTGAACCTCAGTTTCTTCTGTATATGTTCCCCGTGGCAAGGATGTGAATTTTGTGAATTAATAGCTGTGAAGTGCCTGCACATGACAGCTACCCCATCGTCATTCTCATCGTCATTGCCGTAACACAGGGCCTCATGAGCAACTGACAGCGATGGTCACAGTGGAACTTCCTGGTCTGGGGACGTGGAGACCGAGTCTCCCTCCCCTGCCCCAAGGGGTCGGGTACTGACTTTAGGAGCCAGGAGGAACCAAAGGGGTCCTGAGGCGCTGGGTGTGGGCAGGGACTTGTGGAGGAGCTGCCTGCACTGCGGCAGTGGAGGGCCTACAGGGGAACAGGAGGCCAAGCCGGACTGGCTGCCACTCCATTTCCCGCGGGGAGGAAGTTACGGATTTCCGCCCTGGCGTCAAGGGAAGGAAGGGACCTGGCTGCCGGGGGTGCGGCTGTGCGCGGAGGACGGTAGCGCCTGTGCTCCCTACTACTGGTGTGGCCCTACCCAGCTCCGGGTCTGCCCAGGCCTCCCCTGCTGCTGCCCACCGCAGGCCTGTGAAAGTCACACACCCGCTTATTTGAAGGGTGGGAGGTGTGTCCCCTCATTGGAGGTATCCTGAACCCCTCCTTTTATTTTTGTGGGAGGAATAGCTGAGACCCCAGTGCTGTTGGCTGCTGCTATTTGATGGCCTTGAGACAAGGAGGCCCCTCACCTCTGGTGGAGGAGATGCAGCCCCCACCTGGCATCTTTGAGAACAGTCCCCTCCTCCTGAAAGTCCTCCCTGACGTTCAGCCGCAAGCACCCACCCTCCTGCATTGCCCATTAGCCCCGCGCACTGACTTCGCTGTTGGCTGATGCTTTCTTTCCTCCTTATTCTCCCACCTAGAAGGAAGTTCATTGTTCTCAAATCTCTTCATCCTGAAAATGTGCACATTTGCCCCTTGCCCCTTGCCCCTTGCCCCTTGCCCCAAGACTTGTGGGAACAGAGTGACCAAACAGGAAGGAACAGAGGGAGGGGTGTCCCATTCCAGGCACTGCAGGTGGGGACAGGAAGACCCTGGAGTCTAGGTGGCATGCTGAGCAGAGCCTTGGTTTTCTCATCTGTAGAGTGGGGAGAATCATGGTACCTACCTAGAGAGTTAAGGGCAGTGGGCAAGTTAACAGAGCCTGACCCAGAGTAAGGGCTGTGGTTATCATTATTAATTAACACATTTCATTCCCTAGAAATAAACGTTAGATCAGCATTGGTTGTGCCAGCTGTCATGCTGGGGATACACAGTGAACAGGACAGACACAGCCCTGCCGTCACTGGCCTTACCCATCGGGGAAGATGAACAGGGAGTGGACATGTGGGGGAAATGACGAGTGCTGAGGAGAACCACAGCACAGCAGCAAGGGGGTCTGCGGGGAGAGGGTCCGCAGTGTGTAATGGGGTGCACTTTTGTGAACACGCTTTTAGTGACTTTGGTATCATGCCTCTCAAGCATCATGAAAAGAAGTCTCATAAGGCAGACTGTCCAGGTTGAGGGGGTCCCCACAGGACCCCCGGAGCCTATCTGGTTACCCTTGGGAGCACAGTTGGAAAATCCACACTCTGTCTCTTGACTTCTCCCCAATTAGAATCATCAGAGTCTTTTTCTTTTTTAAGAGTTATTTATTTATGCATCCAAGCTGGGGTACAGGCCAGAGGTGTGGGGCAGCAAGAGGGTTCACCAGAGACAGAGCGGGGAGCAGAACAGGCAGAGTGACTGAAATGCACTGCTGAGGAGAGCAGCGGGCGAGGCAGGAGAGGTCTGCTGGGCCATGTGGGACTCTCCCCGGCCTGGTGCCGCTGCCGACAGCTCCACAGGGCAGCGCTTAACCTCTGTGCCACCAGGGAGGCCAGAATCATCAGAGTCTAAAGAACATTCTGTTGAGCAGAATGGGGGCTAGGGGGCAAGGGCAGGTTGAAGAGGGAGAAGCCAAGGCTCACCGGAAGGCAGTGTGGGAGTCATTGCTCCAGCTGGCAGTGGGCATGTGCTCACCCTGTAATGGTAGGTGAGTTCACAGTTGGTAAGAGGCCATGAAAGTGGATTGCAGAGATACCGGGGTGCTGGGCCCTTCGGGGGTGTCTGGAACTTTGGGGGAGGTCTCCATGTGCAGGGATTGAGGATGCCTGGCTCCTAGCACAGTGGAGGGGCACCTATCCTAAGACCCTCCGGGTCCCACCTACAGCCTCGCGGAGCTGTGGGGTTCCAGGTAGCTCAGGCCCTGGTGGCTGCTGTTTATAAGAACACATGGGAGGAGGGTCAGCTGTGTGTCCTGGGCACATGCGCTTGCTCCCCGGGCACCACGCACAATTGCCAACGGCCATACACACCCTGCCCTTGCACATTCATGCACACCCAGCCCGCTTCCCCACCCCCGGTGTGCGCTTGCTCCCGTGTCTGCTACACCCTGCACGTTCTCTAGAGGCACACAGGCCTCTGTGCCAGCTGCAGAGCCACCACCTGTACCCCTGTAGCATTTCCTAGGGCCCCATCTAAGTGCTTGTAGTTTGATCCCCAGTTCATTCAGTTGCCAAACTCCACCATGAGGAAGTGACTATGATTATTCCCACTGGATTCCAGATGAGGAAAGTGAGGTGGGGAGAAGTTAGGTAGGTGCGCAAGGTCACAGGTTAGCGGTCACAGGTTAGTGCTGGGCAGGGCCCAGATTCAGCCCCAGCGGGGCTTCCTCCAGGCTCTGAGCCCCTGGACATGTTGCTCACACTCAGCTCACACTCGGCAGGCGTGCCCCCCTCGAACAGCACTTACGGCACACGCTCCCTCAGTGACAAAGAGGCACCTCTATCCCACCCTGTTTCCAGCTCCCTTTTAGCGGCCCTTCTAGATTGTTCTGGTTCTTCACACTCACAGGTTGGAGAGGGACATGATTCCACAGGTCTGGGCTCGCCCATCCCCGGCCATTTAGACCCACCCCTCGGTGGCTTCCATAGAGTAAGCCACCTGCCTCAGCCGCCTGTGCTCACCCCCAGAACCCCACCTCCTCTGCCGGGTCCCCACTTTTCCTTCCCATCCATCTTCTTGGCTGGCTCAGGTCCCGTTCCCCACCCCCAGGAATCTGGGGACATCCATTGGGCTCAGTGTGTGAAATGTCCACCTTCCGGACGGCAGAAGTGACTGGTCCAAAGACTTGAGTCCTCCATGTCCTTGGAGGCCCCCGTGTCCTTCACCTCCCTCCCCACCTGCCCCCACCTCCACTGGGGCAGGGCCCTCTGCACCCTGGGTGCTTCCCAGACCTGCCCAACACTGCAGTTGTTGCCCTCGCAGTCAGATTCAAGTCTGGGCTTGTCCTGTCTGGGTGAGGCTCTCTCCTATTTTGGCCTCATCAGAAGCATCTAGGCTTCTGTGCCACATCTGCCAGTGTCTTCTGCCTGCCCGGCTCCCCAGCACTTTCCTGCTTTTTCCTGTCTCTGTGCCTTCCTGGGGCCCCCCTTCTTTCCTTCTACAAAACATCCCCAGCCTCTATGGAGAACTAGGTGCCAGCCTTAGCAGTCAGACACCTTCAGCTCTTCCTTGCTTCTGTACCTTTGTCCCTGCACCCCCTGAGTGACCAGCCCAGACCCCCGCTGTTAGGACTGGTGATCAGTAGGGACTGTGACCAGTACCGGCCTCTGCTGGGAGAGGAGCCTGCTGGCCTTGGGGCTGTGGTTTACCTTCTGTAACTGCTTTTGGTGACGAGAGGCCTCCAGGTAGGAAGCCGCCCGCCCTAGCTGCCTGCGCTTGCCCCCAGAGCCCCTCCTCCTCTGCCAGGTCCCCACTTTTCCTTCCCATTCATCTTCTTGGCTGGCTCAGGTCCTATTCCCCTCCCCTGTACCAAGTGTTGGGCTCAACCCTGCGCACTCACTGTTTCGAAGCCCCACAGTCTGAACTAACTAAAGAGGCAAACCCCAAGGAGATGAGAAATCACTTGATTGCACAGGTGCCCTTTGCCAATTGGTTAAAAAGTTTTTATGAGCAAATCTGGTGGTTATCCTTCGGAAAATAAGCAAAGGCAAACCACTTCCTGCCGCTTCCAGGAGCTGCCCCCAGTGCAGGAGCTTTCTAAGACCTACCAGGAATCTGAAATTTCAGGCAAGCTTCCTCCTTTTTCCTGGAGAACTCGGCAGTTTGTGTTGGTGGAATTCCACGGGACCCGATGGGGTTGGAGATTGCATTTCAGTCTTGTCTTGCAAAGGAATTTCTGAGATCGAGTAATCTGGCCAGAGAGAGAAAGGGGAACTTTGGCTGGTGCTGTGCAGGCGGCCATGCCCTCCCAGTGGGCCCAGCACTGCCTATTTGCAAATGCTGCCCAGCCTTGGGGAGATCTGGAGCCCCTCCTTTGAGTCAGCCATCTCTTGGGGCCCAGGGCAAGCCCTGGCCTGGCCTGGTAGCATGTTTGATGGGGGACTCTTCTCTTCTTATTTGACCCTTTGTCCTGGATTCCTTAGTGGGGATGGAAAAGGCTTTAGCCCGGGGCTGGCTGCCATCCAGAAGGTGGCAGACAGGACTATTGGGGGGTTAAGATGCTGCCTGTCCATCCCCCCTCAGGTCCATCAGTGCTGCCACTCACTAGCGAGTCCTGTATCCCTTATGTGTCTCAGATTCCTTATTGGTAAAACAGTGGTGGCTCTGGTACTCCCCTGGGGATGACAAGAAGACATTTTTATTCAATAAGCACAAGTATCATGCACCTACTGCATGCTGGGCCCTATACCAAGGCTTGCGAATGTTACCCAGTGTAATCTTCACAGTAGTCCTATTGATGAGCCAGTACCTGACCCATTGTACAGATGAGGAAACAGAGGCCCAGAGAGGCTTGCTGGGCTTTTATCTAGGGAGTTGGCCCCAGAGTCTGGGTTTTTCCCACTGAGCTCCCCCACCTCTCTAGAGAAAGTTACTCACCTTGTGGGGTGTCAGCAGAGTGGGCACCTCTCCCACTGTGCTGGGGACAGTTCCTCTACTCTGCAGACCTGTTAGAATTATCAATTGTGCTCCATTTCATTCCACTCCTCCATGGTATCCCAACTTGGAGGGTAGGCCACATAATCATGTGTGGAGCGTTTGGGATGATCTCAGTATTACAGGGCAGGGAGAGGGGTGCTGCTGTTACAGTGGTTCACCGTGGGCATGGGGTCCATGGGAGCTATGAAGGGGAAGGTGACAGAGCCTCAGAGGATCCAGCCTGTGGCCCAGGCACTTAGTTACTGCAGAACAGAGATGTCCTCGGGGCATCATGCTCAGCTTGGCATTAGGCCTTCTGCTGGGAGGGGGTTGGTGAGGTATGGAGGGAGCCAGAGACTGAAGACACAGCCAGCAGCTCTGGGAAATGAAATCACACCCGAGCCCCGCCCTTCTAAGAAATGCAAAGTATTACGGTTAAGATCTCACTCCCATTGCTTTGTTTGGCAAATGATGACAATAGGATCACTACAAGCACATTCTGATTACCTATTGTTTGAATTTCAGGGGGTAAAAAAAAGCAGCAGCAAGTCTTCTGAAAAAGGCTATGGTTGTGGTTCTGTGACTGGTTTTTAAAAGTTTCCATTCCTCGGCAGCCCTCTGGGCAGGCTAGTGCCCTGAGATGCCAGGGAACCGATTTATCTTTGGTCCCCGCGCTCTGTCCCTAACTGTGTTTTCAGGATGTCCTGGGATGTGGCTTTCCCAGACAGGCTGCTCAGCAGCCAAAGATCTGCTCCCGCCTCCGGTGGATGTTTGATTCGAGCCCTGCCCTGGCTCTGCCCGAGAGAAACACCAGGTCAAAGAACCAGCTCTGGAGTGGGGTGACAAGCACATCCCAGTTTGCCCAGGATTGTCCCCACTTTAAAACTGAAAGCCCCGAGTCCCAGGAAAAAACACTGCTCTGGAGTGAAGTCGGCCTGTGGTCCTCGTCCTGGCTGCGTGACTGCTGGTGTGTGCCTGGCCACACTGAGCCTCTTTCTTCTGCAAAATGCAAAATGGGCCCTAACGGTACCTATCTCACAGGGTAAGCGGGGTAATTTCTGGGAAGAGCCCAGCACAGAGGCACCTCATGGGGACAGTGGTTATCAATTGCCTTGAGATTTCCCCTCCATACCCTCTCAGTGGGCCCCCAGGCAGCCTTCCAGGTCCCTGGCTGCTTTGCCCTCTTCAGATGCCAGTCTGCTCACTAGCTCAAGAGTAGGTGTCTGGAAGTGAATTCCCTTGTTCTTTGTGGGGTTGGGAAGTCTGTGGCCCTGCTCCAGATCCCGGACACAGGCATGTCCCCTGGGAACAGGGCAGGGTGGGGATGAATAGCAGCATTTTAGTGAGAGTCTCTTCCCATCAGCATTGTGACCTCGATGCTTTATATTTAAATCCACACATGAAAATCCTTACTTTATGAATGGGGGAGCCCAGGCTTTGGAAAGCTTAGATGATTTAAAACGTTAGAAAATGGTGGAGCTGGGGCTCCAGCCCACTCTTGTCGCCCCCCCACAGACTGCACCCCTTCATGTGGTCCAAGGGTTGGTGCTGGTCTGCAAACTGCTTCTGTCAGTTCTGCTATGAAGAAATGAAAGTACAGCGAGGGAGAGCAATGGTATAGATAGCTTCCAAGTGTTTTGACATGGCAAAGTACCTTTACTATGGTTTCCCAAAGTATTGGGAAAGGATTGGAAATTACAAATAAAGATTTAAAACTGGTGTCCACCCATAGATAGGTTGAGAAGTGCAGCTGATCGAGGCAGGAGTTGCTGCAGTGACAAGCAGCCCCACCACCAGCAGCTTCATATACCTGCAGCTGTTCCTACTGATGCCTAGGGCACATCAGTAGGAATCTCTCCTCATCTCCAGAATATTGGGGGCCCAGACTGATGGGGGACCCCTTTCAACATGTGCTGTCTCCGTCATGGGGGCAGGTAAGGTATGTGGCCACTCTCCATGGCCTGCAAGACATACACACAACCCCACATTCACTGACCACAGCCACACCTATAATTGAAGGAATTGGGCAGGGAGGGGGAGAAGTGGAGTCCTGCCTCATACCCAGGAAAGGGAGGAGACTGGGGGCTGGGAGCTGCACCCCTGCTCTACTCCTACCCGTTCTTGCTCCCAGGGGTGATCGGCTCTCAGGGGATCCCAAGCCTCAGTGCAGCTGGTTTGTCCAGCTATTTTCATTCTGGTTTGCAAGTCAGCAAAGTCTGTGGGTTCCAGATCATCACCCCTCCACCCCTCCTCCACAGGCTTTTTGGTCCCTGTTGAAGAAGAGCTTTAGCTCTTTCTTGGTTTGGGAACTGAAAGTCTTGTGTACTTCCGCCAGGTTGTTCGAAGGAAGAAATTTGTGAGCGTTGTCAGGAAACTGCCCTGAGACTCCGGCCAAGAGAATTTCCCCTCCCGGACCTTGGCTCTCTCCTCTGTGAAACAGTAGTGGGTTCCAGTCAGGAATAACACAAGTGCTTATTACCAAGAGCTTGCTCTGTGCCAGGTTCCTGCCTGAGCAGGTTACTCACAGAATCTCAGCTCATGCTCTTCCAGCCCCAACAGGTGTTCTATTCTTAGCCTCATTTTATGGATGAGGAAACCTAGGCTCAGAGAGGTTAAGGAACTCCCTCTAGGTCATATGGCTAGACATTGACAGACCTCTGTGATGCTGAATTCATCCTCTGAGCCTTTTTGACAGTACTTACTGAGTTGGTGTCTGGGAGGATAGTAATGAGGAAGGGTCCCTGGAACAATTTTCAGTCCTTCGAAAAGCTCAGTGAAATCTTGACATTTATTTTTATTCAATCATTTTATGACACAGGGAAGCCTGATCCTGCCTTTGATAACTATTTACTATTTAAAAAACTGTTCCTGTGTTTTGGAAATAACATTGGAAAATAGAAATAAAAATTAGTAATGGCTTAAAAACTGGTTTGCAGGGAGGGGCAGTTTTCCAAATGTAAAGTTTATTAAGTGGAAAGAAAATAAAGTAGATATGGCTCCAGGCCTTTTTGGTAAATGTGCCCTAAGATAAGACATTTTGTCTAGACCTAGCTTTTGAGGGGGCCTTGGGGACCTGCCCAATGTAAATACTGAATGTGGACCTCAAAAGATTCTCAAAGTGAGGTATGTGGAGCCCATGAGGGAGTCGGGAGTTCCAGAAACCTTATCTTCCCTGTGTATCCTTTTGACTTGTGGATACCGAAAGGGTTATTTAACTAATGTGTAAGTTGAAATGTAGCTCATTTTCTGAGAATGAGCTTTTTTCTTGAGAGGTGGAAAGATTAGAGCATTTCACTAAATTACTGTGTGATTTAAAACATGGCGCCCCTTTCTGGAAGCTTCCATTTTAGAAGAGCTGGTGTGGGGGATGGTTAGACAGTGTAACCAGAGAGTTATTTAAAATCCCACTTTGCCATTTAAAGCAGGCGTGGACGTGGAGGGGAGTACAGAATTACAGGTCTTCTTCAGATCGGACCTAAGATCTGAGTGGGATTTCCTGGAGGGGTGGGTGCTATTCCCAGAGTGTGTGCCTCCGTATTTAGGGGTTGTTGGGTGGTTCAAGAGCACTGGGTACCCAAGCAGTGCTGGGAACCTGAACCCTGTTGCTTCTTGGAGACATCAGCTTTGTGGGGCTGGACTGTTCTGGTGAGTTTTGTCTTTCTTGGTTTATTTCCCGTTTGGTGTTTCCAAGCTTTTAGTAAAGCCCCCTTGGGAAATGCCTGTCCACCCTCAGCTTCTGGGCATCTTTAGGCCCTGGCAGAGGTGATAGAACTCTGAGGAATAGAGGTAAGGCGTATCTGCACCCCTAGCTAATAGGGCTTTTTGGTATGGAGTGTATGCATTTAGCATTCAAAGGCTCTCCTCTGATACAGATCTCAGAAGGTAGATAAGGAAGTACAGTGGGAGGTCTCCTTTCCCCTACTCCGATCTCAATCCCTGACCCCTCCCCAGAGGTGACTGTAATCACCTGCTTCTGGTCATCTCATTCCCAGAGAGCCTAGGTAAACACAGGCACAGGCATGCATATTTTTATTTCCTATTTTGTTTGTTTAAACAAGTGGCAGAATCCTGCACACATGCTCCTGTGTTATTTTTCCACTGAACAATAGTAAGGGATTGTTCCCTCTCAGTACAGCTTCCTCACTCTCTTCGTGGCTCCAAAGAGAGCATTTGTGAGTATTCCCAGTATGGGTTTACTTCACGGTGGGGATGCTTCCAGCTTTTTGTTCTTTCAAGTAATGCTGTGGTGATCAGCCAGGTGTGTATATATGTATCTTTGAGACCTGCGAGGGTGTCTTGGGGAGACATTTCTAGAAGTGGAATAGACTGGGCAAAGCTTAGTGCCTTTGGAATACTGATAAATATCTCTAAACCGCTCTGTCCTGGGAAGGTGTCCTATCTTCTCAGGACCGCCCTGGGATGACATGCAGATGGTCGGATCTTGCCAGAGGGACTGGAGCAGGTGTGGGGATGGGGACTGTCAACGTGTCCCAGGGCCTTCTGTGACTTGTGCTACGGCAGCTATGCGGCATGGGTTGGGAGATGCTTAGCAGACCAAGGGTCACGGCCCAGAGCCAGCCACCGTTGGACTGGCTGGCCAGTTGCTTGCAAAGTTCAGCACACGGTGAGTTTCCTGGGAAGCAGTGCGGTAGGGGTGTTCGGCATGCATGGTCTCCTCTGCCGTACACGAGGCTCCTCTCCCTCCCCCATGAATGAACACTCCCTTGAAATTCAGGTTCCCTCCCATTCTGTCCCAAGAATGCAGCTTTTACCATGTGAGCAGAGTCATTTAATTCTTGTTATTCAAATAAAGACCACTCTTCAGAGAAGATACGCGTCTGCAGGTCCTTTGGCCCATTGTCCTGAGTGGGACCCTGAAACTGCATCCCTGTGAGAGCTTGCTGGTTCCATCCTATAGTTGCGCAGGGCCTCCCGCCAGCGAGCCCTTGGCCTGTTGAGTCCACGGAGCCGCCGCCACTGCTGGGGCTTAATCCCTGTCACCCGGTGGGGTGCAGTGTGCCGTGGAGGGTGTGTGACTTGGGAGATGGCCACTTGGGCTTGAAATTGAGGCTTCTCGGCTTCCTGCCTGTGTCACCAACGGAGCCTCTCTGAACTTGAGCTTACTCAGTGCTAGAAGTGGGAGTGACCTTGTGCAGGGGTGGATGTTCACAGCTGTGGCCTGACTGTCTGGTCTGAAGTTTCTCTCCAGTCATCACAAGCAGGCTGGGCCAGTATAACCCCAACAGAGTCTCTGCCCTGGAGTTGGGGTGGGGGTAACTTTTGGGGTGGCTTTGGAATACTGCATGGACCACCCAAAGGCATGCGTGGTCTGGCCAGGGGTCTCTTGACCCACCTGCCCCAGCTGCACACTGTGTGCCTGAGTCTTACCTGCACCCCAGAACCCCTTCCAGTCTCTCCTGACCAGATGTGTGGGCTACAGCATGGAAGTATGATGGATTGGTCAAAATAGGGTGGCCTCCCCCTCTGCCAGAGGACCTTTTGTCTGAACCCTAGCTGTCTTCTTCTCCCTAGAATCCCTGCCCTGGAGGTAGCTGTGCCTTAGTCAGAGGTGGCTGGCACATCAATGTGCATTTCCAATGAGGGTGCCATTCTGGTCTCTTTCGGGGCATTTGGCGGAACCCCTCTTGGCTTGGGTGTTGACTTCTCTGAACCATGTGAGAGTTTTGTGGAGTCAGCAGGACGGCCCCACCTCCACGCCTCTTTCCTTCTATATTTGTGGCTCTCAAGGTCTGTTCGGGGACCAGGAGGCATTTGCTCCACACATCTACCCAAGACATCGCAGACCGAGTGCCAGGTCCTTTGTTGCCCTGGGTGAGGACACTGGAGCTCCTCTGAGAAGTGTGCTCGTGATGGACGTCACACTCACTCTGGAGACGGCGATGAAGCCCGTCATGATAGTAAATTTTCTCCAAACCTAGTATTGTGGGTCCTCGGCTAAGCACTTAGGCTGAATTATTTTACTTAGTCCTTACAGCAGTCCTGAGGAGAAGCACTGCTGGGATTAGGTTCACTTTGCAGAGGAGTAAACTGAGGTTTACCAGTGGAAGGTCCACACAGAAATATGTAACTAGGCGGCCTCAATGTCAGGAGTTAAATCCTCCCTACCCTCTCTGCTGCTGCCCCAGTCTGGCCCAAGGCTGAGGGTGTTTTTCTTTAATCCAAAAAAGAAAAAGAAACCCAAACCTTTATTTTTGGAAACTTGAAAACATACCAACAGCAGAGAAGAGTAAAATGAGCCCTCATGTGCTCAGCCCCAGCTTCAGCCGTTACCTCATGTCCTAACTTCCCCCCTCCTAGCCATGAATTACCTGGGAGCAAATTGTGGACATCCTAGAAATTACTTAAGTAGGTATCTTTAAAAAAAAAATAAGGCATCTTTATTTTTTTTTAAATTTTTTTTGAGGTTCCATTGGTTTACAACACTGAATATGATTTAGAGATACAGGATTGCACCTCTTCAGATGTATGTTACCACACCACACCCACCGCCAAGGCAAAAATAAGTTATCTTGAAGGAAAAAACCGAGCACGGAATACTATTCTCATGTCAAAAACATTAAGCAGTGTCTCCTGGATGTTAAATAGTCCAGTCAAAATTCACGTTTTCCTGATTGTCTCATAGTGGTTTTTATTGTTGGTTTGTTCAGATGAGAATCTAAATGTGATATATATATGCTGCAGGCTCAGTATGTCTCAGAAGGGTTTTTGAGTCTCTTTGTGAATCAGGTCCTCTGTCCTATGGAATTTTCCATATTCCCCATTTGGCTGATTGCTTCCTCATGGTGTCATTGAGCGCGTGGCTCGGCACCCTGTAATTCCTGTTTTCTGCACTTCCTGTGACTTTCTAGCTTCTTCCAGACTTGTGTTGTCCACCATGACAGCCACTGGTCACTGAGCCCCTGAAATATGGCTGGTCTGAGCTGAACTGCTGCTGGAGCGAGAAGGCACACTCAGGACTTGGGAGCTTGGTATTGAAAAAAGGATATGAAACATCTTAATCATTTTTCTCTGGATTGCCTATGGAAATGTCACCCACATACTTGATACCCTTTCTCAGTGGTGCTTCCTGTTGCCCTGCAGCAGGGCACCTTCCGCTGGGGTCTGGGTGCCACACCAGCCAGCTCAGGTGCTGGCTGCCCAACCCATCTGGCCGCTAATGCCTTAGCTGCCACTCACAGTTCTTGCCCAGAGAGATCCATTATTTCAGCAGGTTGCAAAATGGAGATATTTTAAGTCCATCTTTTATTAGAGGACTTCTTTACTAGATGGAATTATTTATTTATTTATTAGATGCACACATGAGATGGAATTATTCTTAAAAAGGACTTTACTTCATCAGTTGCTTGTTCCTTCTGATGTATAGTCTATACTGGAAAGGCAGGAAAAAGAAAACTTCATTCTTCTCCTTTTTACTGAATTTTAAGAGTATGGAGCTGATTTTGTAGGCTCTTCCAAAGGTTTATTTTTGATATACCTTAACTCCCAGCAGGAGGTCATGGATTTAAATTTACATTTGATGAGTTCGAACCCAGTGCAGTTACTCGTGGCTTTGATGCTCGGATTGTCCCATCCTTGGAGCATGGGAGCCTTTGACTTTCATTTTGACTCTTCTCTTAACCCCTTCTTGCAGCTTTCAGTCCTATCCCCTTTCCAGCTGCCCTGAAGATCCCCTTCTTCTGGAAGGAGTCTTAGAGTGGGGACTGCCTGCGTTCCTCATGCTGCAGGCCCAGGATGTGAGGACTTCCTGCCAGCAGGCTATTCATAGGTGCCACCTTTCCCTCTGGCCTCTTTGCCAAGGGCCCAGCCAGAGGCCACCGTGGTGGAGCCAGGCCTGCACTGCTGGCTCGGGCCCCGCGTAGTAGGTGTTCCGGAAATGGCTATCAAGTGAATGAAGCGACTGAAAGCTGATCTGTCACACCACCTGGCTGGATTGGATTCCTCTCCACCCTAGGCTTCTCCAGAGAGGCCAGCTCGCAGCTAGAGCTGGTGTTGGATTCTGCAGTGTGGGGAACCTTCCCAGGCTGAGGGTGCACCGCCCTGGGATTAAACCTTCAGGGTTACCCCACAGGTGCTCACTTGGGAGCCTTCTCCTCTCCCTCCAGGGTGTGATTGGGACACATGTGGAGTCAGGCTGCGCCCCCATCCCCCCACCCCCACTTCCCCTTGGTGTTGTGTCCGAACTGTTTGCGGGGTGGGGGGAGAGCATAGGGATAGCTTGAGGCTGCTCCTGACTCAGTAGCACGAGTCCTTCCTGGTGTGAATTTTTAAAATTCCAGCCCTCGGGACCTGCAAGCTTGATTTCCACTCCACTGACATGCGCAGTCTTTGCGGGGCTATCTTCGCTCCGACAACATTTGCTGTGTTTCCCGGAGCCCTGGCTGGGCATCCCCGTCCCCATGGCCCGGCGCCGTCATGGGCTAAAGGAAGGCTTTGGGTCTGGGCCTCAAAATGGACCAGGGGGCTGCTGTTCCAGTTACTGCTGCTAGTTTAAAACAAAACAAAACAAAACAAAACAAAACAAAATACCTCTGCCAGCTTTGTTGATGTCCAGAGAATCTTCGTCCCCAAAATAATGTGTTTGTTTATGGAGAGTGACTTCATGTATTTACCATATAAGAGGCGAGAACCCGGTGACAGGCCTGGTCTATTTGAGGGGTGGATTTGCGTCTGGATTTGTTTCGAGGAGGGCAGGTGTTCCCGCCCAGGCATGTGGGGGGAGGTGGTAAGGCAAGAGGAGGGTAACCAAGAAGGCTTCTGCTTTGCGGGGGAGGGGTGGGCCACTCCCAGAAGATCAGGGCAAGAGAAATTGCCAGCAATGGCGCAAGGAAGGAGGAAGGAGCAGCTCTACTAGACCTAGGAACACAGCTGGCCCCGGGGGAATGAGACTACCTAGGTCCCGGCCCAAGGGGTCACTTGTTTGTCTGACCTTGGACAAGGGGCTTAACCTTGTGGAGCCTCTGTTTCTTCATTCACAGAGTTGGACTTTGTGAGGATGAACCGGGAATGCCCACCAAAACCTTCAGTGTAGCTCCGGGCACACAGTGGGCACACTGTCCAGGCAGCGTCAGTGCACTGAGTCGTCCCCAGGCACCTGAGAGCATGGAGCGGGTCTTGTCTCCATGTAGAGACTGAGTCCTAAGGGTCATCTCAAATTCTCCATGCCTTGGTCTCCTCATCTGTAAAATGGACATCCCAATACCCTCACCCCCTAGGGTTGTGGAGGTGAAGTGACTCGGTAAAGAGGAGGCTTAGGCTCGTGCCTGGCCGTGCATGTGCGGGCCACTGGTATCTGTCACATGAGCCGCCATGCACCTTGAATAGAGCCCTTTGCCTCAGAGGTGCACTGCTCGGTGATCTCCCTAAAAACCTCGGTGAGGGGGTCATGCCCTTTCCACATCCCATAGCTGGAAGCCTGAGGTGGGAGATGACCCTCAGTCACACGGCCGGTTACTGGCAGAGCCAGGAGGTCCCAAAGCCCAGCTTTTTCATGTGCCCTCTTCTGGCTGGACCCATGGCGTGATGTCAGCAGGAAGGTATGGCAGCCGGCCTTTTGTTCTCTGCCGGGATATGCCCAAGGTTTCAGGACTGACGAGGCAGGTGAGGCTGAACTCTCTCACCTGTGCTTGGAGGCCTCAAAGTGACTCATGACTGAATGCAACACATTGGCCTCCTGGTTTTTCTTCATCCTTGAACCTTTGGAGTCCTTCCTGCTTCAATGTATGAAACCCGGTTTCCTTCAGTAGGTGCCGAATGTGTGGCAAGGTGAAGGGGCGCATTGGGTCCTGCATGGCACTGGGCAACCCTGGCTGCTGTTGAGGAGAATATGCTGCAGGTTTACCCTTGAGCTGGGAGTGCGGGCCAGGGCAGGGGTTTCTTCAGGCTGAGCGCAGCATCGACAGCAATCAGGAAATGGCAGGGCTCTGAAGCCATCCCAGGCTTTATTTGTTCTTCCAGCAAGTGTGTGTCCTGCACAGGGTTACTCCAGGTCCTGGCCATCTAGCTGTGCTAGTCTGGGCCTGGTTACCACACGTTCATTCCTCACCCTTCCTCTGCTACACTAGGTTTGAGGGGACAGCCGGGTGACCCCTGGAGGCTGCATGTACCAGCTGCTGTGTGACTGGTTCAGCCGGTGGGAGAAGGGCGTGGGAGCCTGAAGGATTTCAGTCCCCTCTGTCTCCAGAGTCTCTGACAGGAGCTGTCCCCCTGTAGCCCCCCTCCCCCAGCCCCTAGGCTCCAGCTCCCACTGGATGGCCCCTGGTATCTGCCAGGCCACTGAGCTTCAGGATGGCTGGTCCCTCCCTCTGTCCCTCTGGTAAAGGGATGGTGGCAACTTTCTGCTAGACCATCTCGCTGTCCCCATTTGGCTTCTCAGCTCTTCCTTCCCTGCGTATCCGTTGCTTAAACTCCTTGGGGGCTTCGTCTGGTGGTTAGACCCCTGCCTGATCCAGCAGATGAAGAGCCCCCAGCCCAGCTTCTGAGTGATTTCCAGTCCAGTCACCTGACTCAGGGCTAGGCCATGTAATTTCTTTTCCCCCTGCTGATATCTGTGTTCAGAGCGCCCTCTCCCTTAGCCTGCGGAGGCCTCTTCTGGTTGCTGAGTTCTCATCTCGCCTGCTTTTTCATCCTGGCTCTCAGGGTACTTGCCAAGGCACAGATGGAATCGCACTTCCTCTGCCTTGAGCCTGCATCTCGCCTGCCCTGGGATTCCAGTCGGGTCTCTGTTGTAGCAATTTACTCTGTTTCCTAAAGCACCATGCTCTGATCGCCGTGCCCTACCCCCCCATCCCCCCCACCCGGCTGTGTGCAGGCTGTGTGCTTCCTAGCCTTGGAATCCTCCCCACTGCCAGCCTGCATGCACCGACATCTGTCTCTCAGCCACATGCACCTGAGACACTAGCACGATGTCCCTGCTAAAGGAAGCCGGCCCTGCCCTGCTAAGTGCTGTCGAGGGCAGCCCCTGTGTACTCACGCTGGCTTCATGGCCCCATGGGGGTGGGACTGGAGCTCCCTGCACCTCTGCATCCAAGGCCTGGTGATAAATACCAGTGCACCTCGAAGTTCCTAAAGAAAATTCTGAAGTCCTAAAGAAATTCCCCCTCAACACCTAGAGACACCCCCAAGGATGCATAGAGAACATAGTGAAAAGCAAGTTCAGCAGTGAAGAACTAGGTCAATATATTTAATGCTTTTATTCTGTGGAATATGATGTGGCAGTGAAAAGAACTCAGTAAACCTGATACACGTAAGGGGAGCGATGTCCAAGGCATGTGTCTACTGACCAAGACCTGTTGCGACACAGAGCATATAACAAAGGTGTTACGAGTACATACATGCCTGGGAAAATGATAAACTGGCAGAGGGAGTCTCTCCAGGGAAGTGAGTGTGGTCAAATCCAGGGAAAGAGGACTTTGTTCCTTTTTGCTCTCACATTTCTATATTGCTTGAATTTCTATAACAACAGCATATTCACTTGTGAGCTGCCTAGTTGCAAAGTAAAACAATGGGTCATCAAGGGAAAGAGAACTGTGCTCAGAACCTCCCCCCGTATCACTGGGAATCTGGAAGCATGTTCTGCAGGAGGAATGTGGAGTGGCTGTCACCCTCAAGGGACTGTATCAGGAAGGATCCCATCCTTCCTGAAGGCCACTTTGGAGCTAGCTATTCCCTGGAGACTCGGAAGATGCGGCACAAAGTTGGCAGTGGCTTAAAACATCTATTTTCATCACTGACCTCCTGCCACAGCAGTGGGAATCTTATAGTTCTCTGGTTTTCTAGGGAAACGAACACCCGTGGACACTTCGCAGGCGAAGTAAATGAAAGGAGTCCCACAGAGTGCCTGCACCCCACCCCACCCCACCCCACCCCACTTTGTGTGTGAGTGTGTAAGAAAGAGCCGGCAGGGTGGCTGTTGGAGGCCTTACTCATCTTCAGGAGGTCTGTGTGTGCTGGCTGCTATTGCGCCGAGCCACCTTTGAAACCCCACAGGCTAATGCCTGTGGATTATCCCATCCCTACATTTCCTATTTGGCTCTCTTTGGTCAAAAGATTGCTGAGCACCGAAAATCTATCATAACTTTGAAAGTGTGACCTGCCATCTGCCAGAGGGTCAGCTCCTCTGGCCCCTGACTGTCCTCTGTGCTTGATGACACCATGGAATGGGGTAGTAGGGGCCACAGGTGAAGAAAACACTGGCCTTTCCTGGTGGATGGAATTCAGAAACGACCTGCAATATCTGGGAAAGGAGGCCAGGACAGGCAGGGAGCGGCTCTCTACTGAAGTTCATGAGGCACCAGCTGTGGGTGCATCTCGCGTGTGACGGGAGGTCCAAGGCACTGCGTGGGCACGGGCAGTCGTGTGTTCCAAGCACCACCTGTGCCCCCACCACGTGCTGGGCTCACGGCTCACGGGACTGCGATTATTTCCCAGCCACTCCCTGCATGCCTATCAGGCAAGGTCTCAAACCGACCAGTGAGTTGGTTACAAAATATAAGACAAATCCCTGTGATTGCTGGTGCTGCTACCACACGGGCCCGGGTTGTGTCTGAGAGCAGGCCCTGGAACTCCAGAGAAAGCCCTAAAACCCCCAATCTAGAGCCCAGACAGCACAGGAAGTGGTTTCTCTGGCCTGTTTTCCCACTGCCTCACACCCTCCTGGACGCCCCTGCCCCCCTGGGTGGTCAGGAAAACAACCACACTGGTGCAGGGGAAGTACTTTGAAACCGGACAGCCCCAGTTCCCCCACTTCCTGTCTCTGTGACCTCGGGCAGCCAGCTGGCCTCTCTGCACCTCAGTTTTCTCATCTGTAAAGTGGAGTTGAGGATATAGGATAAACGAGACTGTCAGCATTTGACCAATTTTAACCTACAAAACGGCAATTTCACAAGACTGTCAAATTTGTGCATCATGAAAATGCCTTCCTGGTGCTGGGCCATGCTGGACTCTTGCTTCCTCCCCCAAGCCCTTGGTGCTGAGGGCTCTGTGGTCCTAGACTGCGGTGCATGGGAAGTAGATTCTGAAATCACTGCCTCAACAAGAGGGAGACTCCCTGAAGGTCCTGTCTGCATGACGGGTCATTGGCCCGCATGTCTTTATGTCAGATGGTGGTGGGGACTGCAGGGACGCAGCAGTGGGTGCCGCTGGTGCTGCCACTTGCTCCTGTGTGGCCTAGCAGGGTCATTTAGATTGACATGGGGTGACAGGTGCAACTCGTTGGGATGGGAGGCCCTAGGAGGGGGTCTAGTGTGTATGTTTCAGCTATGCAAGTAATCCAGAAGCAGTGGAGCTGGTGGCTGAGAGCCCAGGCTCTGGGGTCCACCTCAGTGAGGTGGACTCAGCTGGCACCCCAGCTCTGCTTCTTGCCTGCTGTGTGCCCTCAGACAAGTTGCCTCATCTCTGCTTCCCTTTCCTCACCTGCAGTAGTTCCACCTTGCAGACTCCAGGAAACACAAATAAGATGCCCCATGCAAAGCCTCTGGCAGATATTTCTCAGGGCCTGTCAGTCAGATTCAGAACTGTCTAGTGTGCGGTGTGACCTTGGACAAGTCAGTTACCCTCTCTGAACCTCATTCCTTTGCAAAATGTAGGTAGGAAGTGGGAAATTAGATTTGCGAGCAGGATTGTGAGGATGACATCAGATGCAGCTTCTGGAAGGGCCCAACCCAGAGCTGCTGTAGGGGCTGCCATGGTGAGTTGTGGCTTTGCCACCGGATCCTCTTGGCCTCACATCCTGCCCTTTCCGTGTGCACCTCGGTGGGGTGTTGACCAAGCACTAGCAGGGTTC
Organism: Scalopus aquaticus; assembly: GCA_004024925.1. Lineage (NCBI taxonomy): Eukaryota > Metazoa > Chordata > Mammalia > Eulipotyphla > Talpidae > Scalopus > Scalopus aquaticus. The sequence goes on from PVIJ01006622.1 coordinate 49,217, forward strand.
TTAGCTGATGTGTTTTGCTCCGGAGATTTTTGTAGCCGTGGAGTAGGGATGTGCGTTCAAAAGGATTTAATTTGGGGCTAAGTGAATTCTTGAGGAGCTGGAAGGCTTTTAAACCAAAACATGAATCGCCTCAGAAGGCTCCTCTCTGTCACTTCCTGGTCCCCGTGACTCTGGACCACAGGACCCTGTGAGCCCCAAGGCCTTGCAGCAAGCCTTTCGGAGGGGCCTCTGCATCATCACTGGCTGAGCGGATGGTACTCGTGGTTGCCATAGCAGCAGCAGGATGTGGTTCCTATGGTGATGGTCGGCAGTGGCAGGAAGACAGCAGAGGTTTTAGTTATCTGGTGGCTCCGAATTTGCCGCCCCCCTGAACAGCACCATGCGATCTGCCCCCCACTGCCGCTCTGCTCTGTAAAATGGTGACTGCTGAGGTCACCGCCTCCCTGAAATGCCACTGCTGCTTCTTGGAAGGGCCGGGCTGGGCAGGAGCATCTGCTGCCTCGAAGAGGAGGGACCTCAGTGCCTCCAGTGGCACCCCAAGGGGAGGGGCCTCTATGTGGACCCTCAGTCTAGCAGGCGGAGTCTGTGGGGAGCTTCCCCATAAAACTCCCAGCTTCCCTCTGCCACTCAGCCCTCCCCCACCCTGGCTAGCTCCCTGGAGTGAATTTTTTTCTTCTCCAAGGCCCTGTTTATTTGTCGACAGATGTAAAATGGTAAACGAACAAGACAAAGCAAGTAGTTTTTAAAACTCTTGTCGTGTCTTGCATACAGATTTCGAAATAGCCACAGCTTTTTTAATGGGGTCACTTGGGTTTTCCAGCCTGTAATTTTTTTTTTTCCCCTGAGATCAGGGAAAAGAAAATTAAGTATCCTAAGTATCCTAAGTGTTTCTTTTCTTTTTTGGCATCCAGAATCTCACAGATAGGATTTCTCCCTAGAAAGGCAAGCTGTATGATACAGTGAAATGTAGCATACAAAATATTATTATTATTATTATTTTTATCTGGAAACGAGGGAAGGAAAGGATTTAAAGGACATTGTTGCAATGTACGAGTAAATCTGAAATATAGGAGCAAAGTGTGGACGGACCTGGAGGGGGCGGCTGCCGGCTAGTGCGCATAGATTGTATGTTCACACTTGCTGAAGCTCCCCAGGAAAGGAAATGTCTAGTATCTCTGCTGAAATCCTGTCAACCTGAGTGGCAACAAGATGTGCTCATGTTCGTCGGGTGCTCTGATTGGTGATGGATGACGTCACTGGGTTTCCTGGCGTGTGATTGGTGGGTTGGGTCCTGCCAGAGGCACAGGGCAGGCGGCTGTACCAGGGTTGAAGAGGAGGGACGGAGGGACGGAGAGCCCTCTGGACACTTCAGTTCTGGAGCTGCCCTAGAAGACCCGGAGCGCCCCAGGTGCCTGTTCTAGAGAAGGAAGTGGGCAGTGGCAGAGCCCAGGACCCACGGACCTTCTCTTTTTCATCGGAAGTGGCTGGCGGTCAGAGGAGTGCCTTCTAGCAGAGCTGTGGGTGGCCTAACTCAGGATTTTTTTTTTTGGGAGGAATGCAGTTTAGTGAGTTTAGATGCTCTGGGAGACGGTTCCATTTTGAATTTTGAAAATTAAACAAACCTCACTATTTAGGACATACACCATTAATAGGACTCATTACTTGACTCTGTACTGCTCTCCAGATGCAATCTTTCAGGTTGGCCAGTGAACAGAAAGACTAATACCAAAAACCTGTGTATCTACCTTCTAGGGCTGACTTTTGTTAATATTTTGTTCACTTTCCTTTTTCAATAAAAAAGGACAAAACATTACCGGAAAAAGTAATAATCACCTTGACATTCACTATCTGACTCCCAGGTACCCTTTGTCATAAATTTTCATCAGATCCCTTTACACACATAAACAATAGGGAGCATTGCTGTGCGTGTGTTTAAAATGTGCTTCCAGCTTGGCTCCTCCGCCCTGTGTAGCCGGCGCCTGTGAGGTCTGTCGCTGCTGATTCAAGCACATCTACCACTTTCTTGTCATTACTGCAGAGTAACTCTGCGTTTACCCTCTTGTTCCATGTGGGTGGGGGGACAGATACACCCTGTCTTTTAGAGGGGAACCTGGAACCCGGGGTCACCACCCCACCCCCGTCCCAATTTGGTTGGTCTCCCTGGGCAGGGCTTCCCTGCACACCTCCAGCCTGCCTGGTCCCCAGCCAAGCAGCTGACTAATCTGTCTGACATATTCAGGTTTCCGAGCCGCCCAGCCCAGCCATTTTTGCCTAATTTAGGTCATTGCCAACCCCTTTCCCTCAACGGGCATGGTGGCCTAGCAGGCTGTCAGAACAGGAAGCGTGATGTCGGAGAGCACTGTGCCCACTTCCCTGACTGTCCTCAGCACTCCCCCATAGTGCCCCCGGAGGAGGAGCCTGAGAGCAGCCTTGGGTGCCAGTCTTCTCCTGGGCTGAGTCACCATCAGGTAACCCTGAACTTTTGCTCAGGCTCAGCTTCCTCCAGCAGGGAGCTGGATGTGAGGCCGACCGCACCAGTTAGCACTCCCTTAGCACTGGGGCCTCTCCCACCAAAGGAGCCCCATGTACACTGGCAGAAACTCGCAGCGACTGGTGCCTGAGTCATGGATGTTTTCACCAGGTGTGTGTGCGGGGGTGGTGTGTGGACATCCACCTGGGGTAGACTTGTTTGTCTGCCCCTTTAACCGTGGCTCGCTCAGGCCCCACCTCTGTCAGGGGCACCTGCTGTGGTGAACACTGGCCTGTGACATGCCAGGGTTGTCATGCCACCCACCTGGGAACCTGAGCGACCAGGCTCATAAAAGCCACCCGCCTTGCTTATAGCAAAGCCGGCTTTGGGGTCAGGGAGCAGTTTGATTCTGTCACTCAGTCAATTCTGTCACTCAGTTGGGATGTCTCCGGCTCTGGGGACAGGGAGGCAGTGAAATGTAGCTTGTGTCTGTGATGCTGGAGGCTGCAGCTTAGTGGAGGGGACAGTAAACAAGTAATAGGCAAATACCTCAGCACAGAGTTCCTTCCTCGCCGCTTGGCTGGCAGCCCCTAGCTGGGTGGTAAGTTAGCTAAGTTATCCATAAAGTGTAGTCTCAACAACCTGACCAGGTCATGGGGAGGTCTTGGTGAAGTCAGCACGCCCCTCACCATGCCAGTCCATGTCCAGAGAAGTGAAGCGACCTGTCCACTGTGGCACAGCACCTCCCAAGCCCACCTCTGGCACCAGCCCAACCCCCAAGTGACTGCCCGTGGCTCCTGGGGAGGCAGTTCTTGACTGTGACCATGGCATTGTGTGCTGCAGGGAGCGTTTTTATTTATATATTTACTTCTTATCCTGGTTAAAAACATAGGACGCAAAGTTTACCACATAACTATTTCTAGGCGGCTTTAAGTGTGTCCTTATTGTTGTGCAGCCATCACCACCATGCACCCATGGAATCTTCTCATCCTCCCGAACTAAAACACTACCCCCTTTGAAAATGAACTCCCCCTGCCCTCCAGCCATGGCACCCGCGGTCTCTTCACTCTGGGGCTCTCATGTAGGTGCAGTCATACCGTATTTGTCTTTCTGGACTGGTTTCTTTCATTTAGCGTGAGGTCTTCAAGGTTGGTCCATCTTGCAGCTGTAGCACAATTTCCTTCTTTAAGGCTGAGTATTATTCCAGGGTGTGCCTGTATGTGCAAACATACCACGTTTTGTTCATGTGTTCATGAGCATGGATGGCTGGGTTGGTTGCAATTTTGGCGACGTGGTGGTGCTGACATGCACACAGGTGTCCAGGTGTCTGTTTAAACCCCCACTTTGCTCTTTTAATTTGTTTGCGTATTTACCTGGGGGCAGGGAACCTTTTTTTTTTTTTTTTAATAGGAATAAAATTAAGGGAACAAAAAGAAATTTCCTGACTTCCAGTGGTACTCATCTTTGGGGTCTATGAATCAAAATCAGAGGATCTGTGAACTATCACAAGAAAAAAAAAGAAGGCATCTCTCAGAGTCGCTAACCTGGAACTGAAATGGGGCATTTCCTCAGGCCCCTTTCAGTCACCTCTTTCTGGCCTCTTCCTGGAGTTTACTTTCCTGACCACTAAATCTATGTCCATACACCATTCTGGTGGTGGTGAGCATTTAGATTGTATCCATTTTGGGGGTTCTATGAATAATATTGCTCAGAATGCATGAGTAGGCCTCTTGGGGAATATGTGCATGAAATGCCATTGGTTTGTAGTGGACTTTTTGTAGATTGTACCGGCACACACTCACAGGAGCAGTAGGTGAGATGTCTGGCTGCTTCAGCACTGTGCCAGTATTTTTGATTGTCAGTCTTTTAAATTTTAGCCATTTAGGTGGGTGTGTAGTGGTGTTCACCTTTTCTTTATGTTTGAAAATTCTCACGATAAAATGTTAGGAAAATATCATTCACACTCATGTGACAACTTCATAGAAAAACAGTATTTTTAAGGAAAATGGTTGAATTTGGCCCTCTCCTGGCCTTGGGGGGAAGACTCATCTCTTCACTCTGGAGGCTCCAAGGACCCTACGTCCCGTGACCCTGCAGCTCCTCCAGTCCATGGGTTCCATGCTGACAAGTCCTGGTTAAGGTTTAAGAAGCCAGTGTAGACAGTGGCTGGGGCCCTGAGGGAGGCTGCAGTGTGGAGCTCTGCCCGCGCTGCCCTGGCAGGGGGTGTGGGCTCCTGCTGGTCTCCTGCCCTCTCACCTCCTGCCGTTCCCACAGAGATGTGCTTTTGAGTCGGCGTGGGAAGATGTGGTCGTTCATTGGCTTTTTGCTAATTCTAGTTGACTGTGCACCTGTTCCTGGAATCCCTGCTCAGTAGGGCTTCCCCTCTCACTTAGCACAAATAATGTCTGGTCTTAAGCCTCTTCCTTTTGTCGGTCACTGCTTAGCTGAGGGGGCCCTGGTTCATGCCCCTTTCTTTCCTCACGCCACGTATGTTCATCGAGCTTTATGCCAGGCCCTCACCCGTCCTCTCTCTCTCCTTTCCTCAGTCAGGCCTTGGGCTAGACTTAGGTGAATGGACCGTGCTTCTTGCCTTTGAGGTCCTCCTAACGACAAATGACTCAACAGATAATTCCGAGACAGCACGACAGGTGTGGTGGAGTCAGGAAGGGGCAAAGTGGTATCTGGGCTCCGTTAGGAGGCTCGGGGGTTTTCTCCTGCAGTCATGATGTTGAAGCTGCGTCTTAAGGTTACCTTGGGGAGAGCTCTGAGGTTACCCTTAGGACCCACTGAGGGGAGGATGATGGGGGAGGAGGGCAGCAGCAGCTTTCCTGATGGATGGGGTCACAGAGGCAAGCGGTGCCTGGAACCTCAGCACCCTCACTCAGGACACTCAGGAACCTCAAGTTGCCAAGTGTGAGGGAGGGTATGTGGCTCACGTGGAAGCAGGCTCCGGAGAAGGCTGAAGGGCAGATTAGGTGGGCCCCTGAGGGCCTCCTAGGATAAGGATCCACTCTGGGGGGTGGGGGAATCCCACTACAAGCGGCAGATCCCTCAGGGACCTTGATGGATTTCCCGCTACTCGCGTCTGCCGTCTTTTGAGCGGGAAGGTGGGGTGTTTAGTGAGTATCACTGTAACCTGTACTTTTCTAAAGTCAAACAGATTTCTTTTGGTGGGAGTGCTCATCTTTTGTGGGATCCGTGCAGCCGCCTGACTCAGCGGCTCACCCAGCACCCTCTGCAGCTTGACACCCTGACAATTCACTTGAATCTCCTGCCTCCTGCTCACAAAAGCCTGCCTCGTTCTTCAGCTCCCCTCCCTACCTCCCTGACTCCCTCCCTTCTTCCCTCCCTTGAAGCAGAAGCAGAGCAAACGGAGCCTCTCCTGCCCCCCTCCCACGCCTCTCCCTTAGCCAGGGCCTGTGACTGCTACCTCCGAGACGTCTGTGTCACCGGGAAATGGAAATATCACCGAATGATGGAGCGGAGCCTCCTCCAGACTCTCCGTGGTGGCATCGCTGCGTGGCACAGTGCTCTCCATACATACATCGTCTTATCTGATCCTTGTAACCCCTGCCTTTAAAAAAAAAAAGTTCCCCTTGTCATCCCAGTATAGTCTTTGGAAGAGGCAAACTTGACCCAGTGCCTGTCTTCATCCCCTGTCCCCTTCCCTTCTCCTGCTCACCCTGGAGCCTCAGCCACAGGCTAACGCAAGCTTGTCTGGTGCTGCCTGGGACTGCCACTGTGGTGGACTACGTCATTTGCCCCAAGAGACACTAACCTTCAAGCCCTCACCTTCAGCACCAGTGCACGTGACCTTTGTTGGAAATAGGGTCTTTGTAATGAGATCCAGCCCAGACCCTTTCCTTGGAGAACTGGGTTCAAGACTCATTCCCTCTCCTTCCAAGTTAACTAATCTCCAGAGGGCAAACCGCGTGTCATGGCTTTTCCCAGAATAGTTGATTCAAGCCGTGCCACCAGCAGGAAAGGGGAGAAAAAGATTATTGACTAAGATACATTCATTTCTGTTACAGATTACTAGTTGGGGCTAGTTGTTGATTATCTCACCTCTGCTGCCATTTGTGTTTAGAAATGGCTCATAAATTTGCTTACGTGGGTCTGGTTTGTCCTCTAAAATGAAACGATTGCCCTGCAAATAGTCCTGTGACGTGATGGCTTCCACTTCGTGGAGCTCTGTCTGGCTGTTGGGCACCAAGGCGGGTGCTTGACTTGTATTACCTGTAGTCCTCACCAGAATCCGGTGATCTCCATTTTGCAGCTGAGGACGCTGAGGCCAAGGGCAGCTAAGTGAGGTGCCAAAGGGCACACACAGTCATACGTGTTGGAACCGACATTCAAACCACTGTCTTAGGACCCCAGATTCTAGTTTGCCTGCTTGTCTCCATGCTGACGGCAAACAACTTAATCAGATGGAGGAGAAAATCCACTAAGCACCTACCTTGGATGTGTGTTGGGTGGAGTATATGTGCACATAGTTGTGCACAAGATCTGTGCATTTGTACAACTGTCTTGGAGAACCTTGACCTTGATTGTCACCAGTTTTGAAAAGTTTCCCCAACGACCTCTCCTGCCAGGCAATAATTGGAACCCAACTGATAAATCACTCAGCTTTTTTGCAGTTTCTCTTTGAGTACTTTTTAAATCCTGAAAATAGCCTCGTGCCTCCCCAGGGACAGGGCTAGCTGTCCTCAGCTCCATTCTGTGGGCTCAGGGGGGTTGCCTTGGGCTTATCCAGTGCTGATCAGGAGACACTTCCCTGGGGCCAGAGGAAGCAGACGAGGTTACGGCATGTGATGGATGCCCCTCTCGGGGATTAGCCAGGCGCCTTGGTGTCCCGCGTTGGCTCCAGACCAGCCGCAGAGGCAGTGTGGCTGGGTGGGGACACCCCATTGCTTCCACACCTGGGCCCCCTGCCCAGATGAACCTGGAGGCCTTTGCCTGACCGGGCACTCTGCTGGGATGCTCCAAATAGCCACGCCCCCTCCTGATCTTCTCTCTGATCTTTACTTAGAAGTCACCGCTCTGTTCTCTCATCCTCCGTGCTGGTGTCCCCCACCCCCAGTATTTTATGTCTGTTCCCTGCCTTATTAGGCCTCCCTAGGACTTAGCGTCATCTAATGGACTGTATTTCATCCTTACTTTGTTTGCTGTCTCTCCTGCTGAAAAGACCAGGGCTTTTTGTTTGTTGTCTCCCCCATGCCCTCAACATTAGTAACAGGGCCTGATACATGTAGATGCTCCATAAATACTTTGAGTGAGTGAGTGGATGAACGAATGAACGAACGAACGAATGAATTTAGCTTTGTAGATCCTTTCTGCTCACCGGAGTAAAGGTGGCCGCAGTCCAGAATAGGCGCTCAGTGATCACAGCTTCTCATATCAGTTTCTGAAATATACACCATTGTCATGTGCTGCACCCGAAGGTTCCCTGGAACATGAGCAGGGCCAAGTGAATGCTGGGCAGGGGGCTGGAGAAAGAGCCAGGGAGACCCCCTCCGTCTCCTCCCCTGCCTGTCCACCCAGGACGTCACAGATGGGGAAGGAAGGCTCCCTGTCTTACTCCAGGAGGGGCCAGAGGTGCCCCTGTAGAAGTCCTGCTCGCAGCCCCAAAGCCACACCTGTGTGAGCGCGTGTCTCCCAGACTGTGGCTAGGTTGCTAGGTTCGTGTCCGTGCCGGGGCTCCTGCCCTGGGCCTGTCCCAGGCAGCCTGTGGTCAGGCCATGTCTTGGGGCCAGGACCTGGGGGAACATAGCCTTTGGCCGCACCAGCGAGGGTACATAGGCTGGCTTGGCCAGGACCCCAAATCAAATCTCCGGTGGAATACGGATTAGTGGACTCTTTCGCTTACTCCCCACGCCTATGGATGGCTTCCTCACCATTTGTGTTTCTTTTGCACACTGCTCAGCTTCTTTGTGTACTTTCTTTTCAATCAAGGTCTGTGCCTTTTCAAGCATGTAGTTGGTAAGGGCTTCTTTTTTTGTTCTTGGTAAGGGCTTCTTAATATAGAAAACTTATACTTCCTTTTGGAGTCATCCCACATTTCTGCTTTACTCCAGCCTCTTCATCTTGTTGGGGCACTTATAAAAGTTTCACTTCTGCAGTCAGATCCAAGTGGTTCCATTAGTGCCTTAATTCATGACTTATTAATTAAATATCTTAGTGCTTTAAAAACTTAGAATTAATCTAGAATTAGTTTTTGCTATGTGATGTGAGGCGGGGTATGCTATTCCTTTCCTCCACTGAATAATGGTTCCTTTTCCCATTGCTTTAAAACATCATTATTACCATAGCTCAACATTTCTTGACATGTGCTAAAGTCACTTTAGGCTTTCTGTTAGTTCCTGCTAATTTACCATCCTTGCTCTATCACCACACTGTTTTGGTTATTCTAAATTCATGGTCCTTCGTTTTCAAGATGAAGGAACTAAGGCATAGAGAGATTAAGTAACTTGCCCAGGTCACTCAGCTAGTTGGTGTCTCTGAATCTCATAAGCATATAATTTCCAGCATCTTTGACCTCCTAGCACACATCTCCTGATGCTGCCTATGCTTTGTACATTATCACTTTTGCCCCTGGCGTGCATCACTGGAATGCTTTCCCCCACCCTAACCATCGTAGTAAATTCCGTCTCTCTAAGCTGGGCTATGCACATCTATCTGGCACACAAGATAAGATCAGACTTGTGAGTATGTAGTATCATACCTGGCATGTAAAAGCCTTTAATCCATTAACAGTGATACAATTACTACTATCTCCATCCATGTTACTGACTTTCTGTAAAGTATAACCTCACTCATACCTTTCGCTTTTGAGTAGCATTCATAGTAAACATTGCAGTCACATGTCCTTGAATTTTCAGGATATTTCCAAGGACAAATTCTCAACGCTATTGCCCACCTCCCTCTCTACTCACTGAATTGTTGCCATGGCCCCATACTCTCGAAGGACTGATGAGCTATTGCAATAATGAACCTAACACTCTTGGATATCCCTCATGAGTTACAAGCTCTCTAGGACAGATCGTGTGTCCTGGCTGTCTCTGCTCCTGGTTGTGTCTCCCTGGTTGTGTCTCCTGGTTGTGCCTCAGAGAACCTCACCGATGAGGAGCCTCACGTCTGCATGTTCTGTGGTGTGCAGTTCTGTCTGCAGTATAAACACGTGAGCCGGAACCCTAAGCTCCTCTCACCCAGGGGTCTGCAGAGCAGCCATAACCAGCCAATACGGAGATTAATCTCCCTGTAAAAACTCTGAAATCAGATAACCTCTAATTACTTGAAAATTACATGAGGAGCGACCTGGCTGCTGTGAAAGCTAATAACTGGTTTCTTGGACTTGTTTGGAGGGTGACGACCAAAGGTGCTTGGAAGTGCTCCCCATCCTTACTGCGGAAAATCAGAAATCACCATCTCATCTGGCACCTAGGCCTGGGATCCTGCTGACTTGGGGAGGTCAGCCCAGGTTGTGTCCATACTAACTGTCAGCTCGAAAGCCTCCCTCATCACAGGAACATGGAAAGACGTAGTCTCCATTTGGAAGGAAGTCAACAATGAGTTTTCCACCGAAGGGAGTCGTGCTTGTTCTCAAGAGCATGGTCTTAAGGGCCTTCTCCCAGTGCCCTGTCCCGAGGCTTAGAACCAAGATGGGGAACAAGGGTACAGCTCAGTCTCTTTCCCCAGGACCCTACCTTTGGATTGGGAGTTTAGGAACACTCAGAGGAAAAGAGAAAAGAGCAAGGGTTAGTAGGAGGAGAAGATATATTCCACTGGGTTAGGACTGCCCGAGCACTGTGTTGAGAAGGATTCTGAGGCTAGATCTGAGCTCAGCAGGAGGAAGGGCTGAAATCGATTTTCTTGAGGAAGAGCGGGACAGGGGTGTTGTCTCTTCGAGACAGAGGAACCTACAGAGAAACAAAATAAAACTGTCGGTGAAAACAGACATTGTACAAAGGGGAGGAGCCTGACCAGGAGATCTCAAAGTGGTTATTTATTTTCATTCAGTCTTACGATTATGAACGTGAAATATTCAAAGTGTAGAAAAATAGAAATCATCAGAAATTCTACTATCCAGAACAATAAATGCTGTCATTGTGGCTGTTTTTTCCCCTAATCTTTGTCTAAATCTCTGTGTGTTTTAATATTTTCCCCAATACATAACTGTGTCCTGTTTTTTCTTTTAACAGCTATTGCTGTTCACTCATCTTCCCATGCCTTAGGGCAAACATTTTAAAAAATACAAGCCTCGGGGTACAGCTCGGTGTCCTTCTCACCAGTCATTAACTCCGGGGCATGATGAATTGATCTTCAGGATTAGAAGATCCATCTTACCCGTCCCCCCCCTTAATTATGGTAAAATACACAAAATTTATCTTCTTAACCATTTTTAGGTGTGTAGCTCTAAAGTGTATTCACACTGTTGTGTGAACAGAACTTTATAGTCCATGGAAATGAAATCCTGGAACCAGCCCCGGGAGGGACGCCTGGCTCATGACCTTTAGAAAATGAGGTGGGCAGAACGTTGGTCTGGAGGCCAAGGGAGAACGGCACGAGCAGAGACCTTGGAACTAAAGTGCAGTGGCCTCCCTAGGACCTATTTTACAGAGGAGGAAACTGAGGCAGACTTGTTACTCTGCTTTTTTTTAAACCTTATCGGAACATAATATACATCCAGAAATGTGCCGGCACTGTGCCTACCAGTGACTTTCTGCCAACTAAATACACAGGCGTCCCCAGCACCCAAATCAAGACACAGAATACAGACCTGCCCTCCCCCACACAGTCCTGTGCCCACAGCTAGTGACTACTGCAGAGCCACCGCCCCGTCTTCTGTTACCGCCCAACATCCAGTGGTTTTGCCTGTGGCTTCACAGGGGCCAGCGGCTGAGTGTGTGTCTTCTGTTGGGCATGTTTTGCGTGACCTGACATTTGTGTGACTTTGCAATGACCCTGCTGAGACCCCCAGCTCCAAGCCTGCCTCTTAGAGGGCGTGAGGGTATGAGTCGGCCTGGGGTGTGGGGAATCCTGAGACATAAATTTGAATAGAAACGTCGGTGGGCTGGAGGGGTTCGTGAATGTTCAGCAGAGGAATTAGACACAGGTGTTCCCGAAGCCAAGCTGTGGGGCTTGACATGCCTGTGATATTGTGAGTGACACAGAGGGACTGGGTGGAGTACAGGGCAAAGGTTGTGAGCCAGAATCCCTGAGGGAGGAGCAAAACCCTGGGTGCAGAGTGTAGGTAAGTCGGCGAGGGGCCAGGTGTTCTGGTTGCTGCACTAACAACCATCAGTGACATTTGCCTGGGGCCTGCCCGGGCTGGACGCTGTGCCAAGCACCTGCACATCTCATGGTGTCCCTGCTGCAGCCCTGGGATGTGGATACTGCCACGGACCCATTTTTATTTTATTTTATTTTTTAAAAAGATTTATTTATGTATGCATACAAGCTGGGGTGTAGGCCAGAGGTGTGGGCTGGTGAGAGGATTCACCAGAGACAGGGTGGGGAGCAGAACAGGCAGATTGACTGAAGCACACTGCTGAGGGGAGCAGCAGGCGAGGCAGGAGAGATCTGCTGTGCCATGTGGGAATCTCCCTGGCCGGGGATCGAACTTGTGCTGCAGTGGCTCTGGATAGCTTCATAGTGCTGTGCTTAACCCATTGCACCACCACGGAGGCCCATCGGACCCATTTTTAGATGGAAGAGCCGAGGCTCTGGCAGGTGAAATGACTGACCTCCGATTAGGTGTTGGAAGGAGGAGAGGCAAGGTTGGGGCGGTTTTGTTCTCCCTCAAAACTTGTCCATAACCACCATCACGATGACTTGCCCTGGGGAGGGGAGATACTCAGGTAAACAGGGAGCCAGCCACGGGTCTCCTGTTCCAGGAAAGGCATAACCACCGAGAAAAGGGCTGCTCTCTCTGGTTACAAGGGATGGGTCGTTGGAACAAAGTGGGCAAAACCATTTTCATCCTCAGTGGTGAATGTGCAATGACCTGGATATATTTTTTTCCCAGTGGATTTGCTTGAGGCCAGCACGGGCCTCCATATTCTTGCTTTATAAGTAGAGTAGGTTGATACCTGCGATTTAAGAAGAGCCTGATTTGGGTAGGAAGTTGATTTGATGATCATCTTATGCGATTTTCTGGGTCTGGTCTTGATCCTATGGATTCTCTCGTTTTCAGTAATTTCGGGGTGGTGATCTATTCCCTGCCATTTAAAGCCAAGTCACACTGATGTTCAGTGCACGAAAAAGGATGTGTTAGAACAGCTTCGTTCCAAGAAACTAGAAAAAGGCGTTGAGGTAGAAATAGCATGTGGCATCGCACACTCAGATTGTGTTAGGGTGGCAGCAATGATAGCATTTTCTGATTTTCTTTTCCCCACAGGCAGGTTGATTCCTTCTAAGGTCATTAATTTTCTCCCTACCCAGTGGAAATTGTGTTCATTTAAAAGGAAAACAAAAGTTATAGTGTCCTTCTGCTTTTGGAAAGTTTAACCTCCGAAAATTGATACCGTCAGTCTGTTTACAGGTTTGCCAGGGGTCGGGACAACAGTATTTGTATTCATACATCCAGGAAACTCGATTAGATGGTGTAGGGAGGAGCACACTGATGGGACATGATTACCCTGAATTCAGGCAGCCCAGATTCTCCAGTTCCTTTGAATGTCATATTAGCTGGGGATATCCCTTTGGTGACGCAGAATCTTGCAGCAAGAACAGTTGGGTGTAGCCGCCTGGGAGAAAGAAATGCTTGCAGCAGGGATTTTCCAAGCAGGCGCCTCAACTGCACAGAAAAACATTTGGGGAATGTTTCCACCAGCCCAGCAGACCGAGGGTTTGCACAGACGGGTGACAGGGCTCTAACCAGGCTGTCCTTGGGGCTTGATCGTGATGGGCGGGAGCAGCTGCGGTGTCTGGTTGTTCTAGGGGGCTTGGCACAAATGTTGCAGGGCTCGCAGAGAATGCAGAAAACGCGGGCCATTTTGGAGTCCGTGTTTTCAGCTGAGCGCAAGCAAAAGACACGTGCTGATGAAAGTCAGCGCATCTGCTCAGACACCCTGGGGTGTTTCCCCATCATTTTAAGGAAAGAGTCGCCGTTCTTGAGCTGGGGTACAAGGCCAGGTGTGCGTCTGTCTGAACCAGTCTTTCTGACCTCTCCACGTACTGGAGACTTAACTGCCGGCTCCACCAAACAGTCGCATCTCCGTTGCTCAGCCGGGTGCACCTTCTGCCCTGCACGAATGTGGGCAGTGCTTTTTGCAGAGACCCATTTTCTCTCCCACCTTCTCTCACTCCTGCCTGATTCCCTCCGGTCTCAGCTTCAGTGCCACCTCCACAGGGACCCTTGTGGGGCTCTTTGTACCTTCCCCCACCTGGGGAGGGGAGACAGTTCTCTCTCAGGGCCCGAGCATAGTGCATGTCACATGGATCTGTCCCTCGGTGGTTTGGGGTCCCTGTATGCTACAGCACAAATGTGTAGTAGGGACCCACTAAATCACTGGTGAGGGAGTGACGGAAATAGGCATTTTTAGTGAACGAGGTGATAGCAGTTGTCTCATTGCGGATAAACACAGCCACCTTGAAGGGTCCCTCCAGTACCATGAGGTGCGTTTGTCAGAGTATCCCGCTAAACGGAGAACAGATCAAGGACCCAGAGCATCTGGCTGCAGAGAGCGCACATTGACCTTGGTGTGTGGTCAGAACATGTTGGTTTGATGAATCCACAACCGTTTTTTGGTTCCGCTCCTTGGCACACTCCTGCGGAGGGATGCCTTTGACAGCCCATTCGCTTGCTCGCTGTGCCTAAGGGGTGGGGCTTAATATTTCTTATTTTGAGTGTTGGTTTTATTTTTAAGCTGCGTATTTATCAGGTTTTGGGTGTATTTAGTGCTGAACTCTCCTGTTAAATCTTGTTGACTGAAAAAAAAGTCAATTCTGTACTTAACATTTACATATATTCTTCTTGCCAAAAATGATGCCTTACAGAGAAATGTTTCCCCTCCAACCCCAGCCCCCTTCCTCCCCAACCTTTCCAGTCCTTTTTGTGCATATTTACATTCGAACAGGTGGTTCCATAGAAAGTATATAGTGTCATTTCATATCATTTTATTTATTTCGACACAAAGGAATTATAATGTCTGTCTCTGCAATTTGATTTTTCACTTTTTATGATTCTATGAACCATCCAACCCAGACTTGTGTCTCTAGCTGTAGATGGCGGGAGACTCACCCAGCCGCTTGGCTGGGTTAACCAGCACCCTTCTGTTCCCTGCCTCTGTGAGTCACCCTGATAGGCTCCCTGGGAGCCGGACACTCTCCTTCCTGCCAGTGCTGTGTTTACCAAGAGTCCATTGTGTTTGTACCCAGACCTGATTGTGCTTGTTATAGGTGTGACTGTAATTAGGTGTAACAGTTTACTTGAGGATTCCATAAACTTATGAAATACAAGTGTGAAAAAAGGGTGGTGATTTTTATGAAACCCAAATGGAATACTTAAGAAAGTCTCAGTAGTGTTGCTAAAAAACAATAGCTGGGAGAGAGGTGGGTGAGATGGAAGAATGGGGAGAAGCCCTGTTGTTTAGATGGCCTCAGGAAGGTATTTAAAGATAGCTTCCTGTAGTAGTGGATCTTATTCAGTTGCTACATCAAAATCCATGATAAGTTCTCCACCACCCCACCTCCTGCAGCTGATGGGCATGAAGGTCAAGGTCCCTTTTCGATTTTCTCTCTGCAGAAGCAATCAGCCTTCTCTGAGCTGCTTGCACCAGTTGGCTGTGGTGCAGATTGGCTGGTGTGGCCTCCTTCATTTGGAAGAAGCTGGCGCTGGTTACTTGGAAGTTGAAAGCTGGGAGTTCCGTGAAGGAGGAGAGGTCTACTTCCATGAACAAGGGTTGCTATAGGGGGCAGGCGCAGATGTGCTGGGGTCTGTTTGTTCAGCATGTGCTTCTGGAGCCCCACTATGTCAGGGGCCATATTGAGTGCTGAGGATGGGGGTGCCCATTGTGGGCAGAGAGAGAGCCAGCTCTGGCCTCTTCTTTTAAGGGCACTAATCCCATCATGCCTGCCCTTGAGACCTCATCTAAACACCTCCCAATACCATCACTCTGGGGGTTAAGTCTTCTACATGTGAATGTGAGAGGGCACCCACTTTCAGTCCCAAACACCATCGCTAGCACAGAAGAGTGGAGAAAAGGAGCTTCTGACAGTGGGGAAGAATGTCAAGGTTGACTTAGGACTGTGCTCTTTGGTGCTGTGTGAACTTTCGTTGTTGGCCTAGTGATGAGTGGATAGATTCAAGGGTTCATTCTGAAGAGTGTTGTTCATCTGACCCCTGCTGACCTGGAATCTGTGAGGTGGGAGGCACAGGTCTGTGTGTCACTCCTGGCCCTGCCTGTTGCTTTCTGGGTGTACTTGGACTAATGCTTCTTCACCCCTCTGGGCCTCAGCATACCCATCTGATAGGTGGGCTGAGTCAGGCTTGGAATCTGCAGACGGGAAGGTCCCGAGAAGGCACAGACTGGCACCCATGGTCGAGGACATGGCTGTCTCGCACTGAGCGGAAAGATGCCCTCCCTCGCCCCCAACCCCCATCATGGCCAAGGCCACTTGAAGGCTGAGCACCCTCTTTGTCGGCTCTTGAGGGCATTTGGAAACCGTCGCATCTGCCCCCATTGATTGCCGCTTCTTGCTAAGATGTTGCCTTAGCCACCATCCCCACATCGAAGTTCAGGGCTGTTAAGGATCATGCTGCCGTCCTCCTGGGCCCTGTGGAGGTGCCATGGCCCTGCCTTGTCCCACGTGGGACCACAGGGCTGGATGTGCTGAGTGGAATGTCGGGGTCTTGGTGTAAGAGTCTGACCCGGAGTGGGGTTCCAGGCCTGCCTTTTGCACTGTGACCTTGGGCAAGTCCTACCCTGCTCTGTGCCTCACTTTCCCCATCTAGAATTAGGGTGGAGATAGAACGTGTCTGACTTTTGCATCAGAGCCAGCCAAGATGCCCAGCTTCATGCTGCAGACAAGGAGAAATCCTTGTTTGGCTCAAGTGGGTCACCTCCAGGAAATAACCAAGTTTGAATTCATTGTTTAAAAATCCACTCCTCCAGTTTGGCTCTGACCGCTGACGTCCCTTCCACTTCAACTTCCACTTTCTCCTTGGAGAATGGGTTTACTGCGTTGATTGCTGGTATGAACCACGTTGCACAGAAAAGGTTTATCCTACGTAGGGGACGCAGCTGCCTAAAGGAACTTCATCACAGTTACCTTTGCACTCACCTGCCACAAGAAAGCTTCATTGCGAATGAACCTGCCCAGGGGACCCAAGCTCCAGACGATGTCAGCGGAGGCGTGAGAGGAAGGCGCGAGAAGCACTGCAGTCGCGGCTGCGGAGGCTGCCCCACCCTGATTATCCCCTCCTTCATGGCGCCCCCTGACCCCTTCCACCTCCTGCACCACAGCTCTGGATCCTAAGAGCTGCCTCGCTTCCCTTTCAAATGTGGGTGATGGAAAACGAGGACCCAGCTGGAAAGTTGTGCAGGTGGAAAGTGCTGGGTTTTTGTTGCAGTCTGGTTGGTGCTGTGCATGGTGGGGCTAGCCTGCACAGGCCTTATTTTGAATACCTGCAGCGCTATCCTGTCCTTGAGGGTGAGTGTGTATGTGTGCGTGTGCGCACATGTGTGTGCGTGCACATGTGCTCATGGGCCCACGTGCAGGAAACTTCTTGTTGATAAACATTTCCTCCTGCAAAACAGCCTGTAGCCAGCCTCCAGGCCTCTTGAGATTCTCAGAACACATTGTCTCTGCTGCATTGTTGGGCCTGGGGGCTCCCATTTCTGCTCGGGGTCCAGTGCGGTGAGCCAAGCCCACCAGCGTGTGCAGTGTGTGTTATGTACATGTGTGAATGTGTATGTGAAGGTTTTGTGTATGGATGTGCATTTGTATATCTGTGACTGTGTGTGTATGTTTGTGTATACATGTGACTGTGTAGAGCCATGCATATGCATGCATGTGTGTGGAGCATTGTGCCTGCACATGTGTGTATGCATGAGTGTGTATTTGTATACATGTGACTACGTATATTTGTGTTTTCACATGTGTGTGGAGGGTGTGTGTATATGTGCGTGTTAATTTGTACATGGGTGTGGAGAGTTGTGTCTATGCGCACATGTGTATACGCATGTGAGTTTGTGTGTGTGTAGAGGATGTGCGCCCTATCCCCAGAGTTGAGTAACTTTACGATGGGTACTTAAAACCCTTCTGTCATCCTGGGGACAAAGTTCAGTTCCTTATTTCTTGGCAGAGAAGGCCCAATTTGGCCCAGACACCGTCTTTTCATTTTCATCTCCTGCCAGTTCTTCACCAGGCACCCTGTGCCCCTGCCATAGATGGCCTTTTGCTGTTGCCCAAAGAGCCCACGATCTTGTGCACTCCTAGACCTTTGAAGACGCCTGGCCCTAGACCTTTGAAAAGCCAGGCATTCCTTTTCTGCCCTCTGTCCCACCACCGGGCCTCCTTTGAGACCTGAGTACCCTGCACACCCCCTGCATTTGACACGATGCGCTTGTTGCTCCAGCATGTGATCTGCTACCTGGAACAGGTGCGGTGTCCAACCCCCTGTAGGTCGCAGCCTGGAGCACAGTGCCTGGCAGGGGTTCCCTCTCATTGCGCAGTGAGAGAGCGGCAGCTTAGGTTCTGTCCTAGGTGCTTGTTTGTGTAGCTAAAGGAGACTTTGCAAACACCATCACTAACACCTGTGCGGCGCTCGGCCAGACCCCACGCAGAGCACTTTATCTTTGTGAATGTGTTTGATCCACACCACTCTGCTAGGCTGGGGTTGACATCACCCCCATTTACGGATGGAAAAGTGAGGCTCAGAGAGAAGTGACTGGCTCCAGGTCACACAGCTGGGGTGTGGTAGGTGCAGCAGGGTGCTCCCTTAAAGGAGGGCCAGTTAGTCCCCACTTGACTGATGTGCTTCCTCTCTGGACACCAAACCTTCCTTGGCATCGTTTCCTGGGACAGTGGCTTTGAGCTCTTGCTGGGGCACAGGAGCCAGCCTCCTGCCTGCCCTCCCCTGCACACCAGGACCTTTGCACAGGCTTGCCACACGCAGTTGCAAGGCTGAGTCTCAGCTGAATGAGAGCACAGGGGCCCTACGTACCCGTAGAGGATTCCTGTATCTGCTTCAAGCAGTGCCACCCCCCTCACCCGGGCATACCTAGTAAGTGCAGGGAGAATCCTCCGTGACCTACATCGCAAGGAAGTGGGACGGGCGGGGGCTGGGGGCGGAGGAACATGAAGGATGCCTCGTGAATAACAGTGTCGGCGAGCATCACAGCCGACAGTCGGGGATGAAAGACATTTCTTGTATAATAGAATCTCACATTCATCCTCATTCTTATGAGCTATAATTTTTCCTCAAATCTCCTGGGGTGGGGGGCCTGCAACTTGAGCAGGGAGGCAGGGAGCAGCCACCGTGGGAAATGAGAAGCCCTAATCCTTTCCTCCGAGACTGGAGCAAACAGACTCACCCTACTTCTTCCACGGCATCAGGGGAGAGGAAGGACACGGAGGCAGGATGGCAGCAGGAGTTTGCTGGCAACACCAGGCAGACGCAACACAGCCCAGGACAGGGGTGTGGACAGTGCTTTTAGCAAGAAGGACGGATTGGGCTGCAAATTCCGTCAGAGCCAGACAATGGGACTGCCTTCCTCTCCATGTGGGTATCCCTCTGGCTTGGTGGGGAAGGGAGAGAGGTCTGAGCTGCCCAGCACGCATTCATTCATTCACTCAATGAATATTGAGGCCTTCATCCCAGGAGCTATAGGAAACAGTGCAGATAGAGAGGGCTGGAGGAAACTCGTGTCAGACAGTTATAATGGAGGCTGTAAAGCCAGATAATGAACATCATCCCACCATTCATTCATTTGTTCATTCATTCATTCAACCAATGGGTATGGAACACTCATTACACTGGGCATTGTCCTAGAACCTGCGCTGTCCAGGGGGAGCCAGTATCCACGTGTGGGTTTTCCAATTTAATTAGGATTAAAGGAAAAAAAAAACAACTCAGTTCTTCAGGCGCACAAGCCACGTCTCCCATGCTCCACCGCCCTGTGTTGGGATGTGGCTCCATAGGGGAACACTCCCATCATTGCGGAAAGTTCTCTTGGACGGCCCTGCCCCGAGCCCTGGGCTATAGGGTGTGGCGCTCAGGAGGGCTCTGTGCCCTCGTAGTGTTGGATGCAGACAGCTTAGATTCCGTTACAGTCCAGGGCTCTCTGTGCGTAGATGTGCACAGAGCGAGGCGGCCAGGTCAGGCCTGGCCTGCTCCAGGCAGGAATGTTCCAGTGAAGCCTGAGTCACGTGAAAAGGGCAAGGGGTAGAGGGGAGCGGCAGTGCCCAGGGTGGAGGACCCTGTGCTGCCTCTGGAGACAGGGTCCTGCAGCCAGGACCAGCCAGCTTGGAGAATGTTGGGGCATCTTACTCAGGGGAGCAAGCTGGGCCTTGGAGACAGACTGCATTCCTGGCAAAAGCTGGGGTGATGACAGGGGCACTGAAGGGAAGTTGGGGAGGAGGTGCCTGCCCTGAGCTGTCCGCAGGGTCCATGTGTCTATCCGATGCCCAAGGAAACAATTCAGGAACTAGCCGTTGTTCCCTTTACAAAACCCCAGGCTGATGGGGAGCGCAGGGAGACTGGCTTACACTTCTGGGAAGCGAGGAGGGCACTTGGCATCTCCACAGACTGGTGGGGCCCCATTGCCTGGGGTCATGGGAGAAAGGGGTGTAGGTGGGGGCAGTGCTGTCAGGAGCAGGGTGCAGCCTCTGATCCCTGCTCCCCTCTGTGGGGACAGTCACGTCCTGGTGGAGGGCTGCTGGGACAGTTTGGACGTGAGAACTGCCGTCGACGTTTATGGCGGGCTTACCTTGAGCCGGGCGTTGTGTTACAGCCCTTGCACCCGCACCTCTAAGCTCAGCACCCTGGCCACGTGGGACTGGATCATTCTCAGTGGTGATCCAGTAGGATGCCAGCAGTTTCCGCATCCTAGATGCACTCTGTGCCAGTCACACCCGCCCCCATTTGTAACAACCAAAAATGTCTCCAGACTTTGCCAAATGCCTGTGGTCGAGATGCCCTGTTTCCCAGCCTCTGTCCCATTCGTTTCATGGTGGCCCATCTTAGAGATCAGAAAACAGCCGGTGTCAGAACTGACAGTTAGAATTGGGATTTGAACTCGGTGTCTGTCTGCTTCGATCCGGGCACTGACGCATTAACTCTTTTACCATTGACCTAGATAGAGAGTGCAGCCCAATCCCAGGCCTAGGTGGTTAGTGAAAAGGGCTCTTCAGATGACTGGTCACTGCATATTCAATCAGCAAACCAAACCCTCAGTGCTGGAAATGCTGGCTGAAGAGAGAGGATCTCTGACCCCCAGCTGGTCCCTGACGTGCTCAACTTTCAGTGGAACGGGGGCTGGGGGGCAGCTGGAGTATTGAGGGGCCATCAGGGCTTCCTAGGCAGTGAGTAACTGCCTCGCTGGTCAATCATCCCATGGGCAGGAACTTCATCCTGGAAAAACGTCAGCCTTGCTGATGCGACTGTTCGTTCCTCAGCTGCTCTTTCTTCATCAGACCCTCATTACTCTGGAGGTCAGGAGCCCTGCAGAAGGCCCTTGGGGAATTCTTCTGAGCGGATGCCTCCCTTTTTTCCTTGCTGGCCCCGTTCTGCTGAGTGCCCCTTAGGAGATGAGCTCTCGTGAGGTCTTTCAGGGCTGGATTTTATGTGTGGGGGTGTGTGTGTGCACGCACCTATACAAACATTTAGGGGTTTGAAGATGCAGCCCTGAAGAGCAGCCTGAGGCTTCTCTAGTTATTTATTGCCTTTGGAAATCACCATCAATGATGAAACCACCCCCAAAGGACAGAGGGGGCAAGGGCTAGCCTTTGTGAAACCTGGCTGTCTGGGTCAAGGGAGCCGAGCAGGCCCATTGGTGCTGGGTAGGGTAAGGGTGCTGGCAGGCTCGCTCATGGGTGATTCGTGTCCTCTTCCCCCTCCAGCTGTGAAACTGCATCTGTGGGAAAACTGGGTGTGTGTCTGTGTGTATGCACATGTGTGCATGCATTGGCATACCCCTGTATGTATGTCTATAAGCGTATACTTGTGGTATTTACACACAAGTGCATGCATGTTACACACGTGTGCGTGACCTGGCACCCCCCATGCTGTGGTGGTAAGACTGAAGTAACACACTCCAGGCACTGGCACTTGTTAATCCTTCCTCTTCTCCTCTTACTCTCATGATGGATGCACAGAGACCTGGATTTGATTCCCAACTCTGCCAAACCCTTGTGTGTGACCTGAGTCTAGTCCTGCCTGCACTCTGAACCTCAGTATTCCCATCTGTGAAAAGGGAGAATAAAAGACAGCAGCCAAAAGGGTTGTAATCTCTGTGTGGCTGGGAGCCTGGCTAGGAGAGTACAGCGGATAAATGGCATGTCCTCCCCGGTTTAGGGCCTTGTCCTTTGAGGGCTTGGGAGGATAGTGGGGACTTTGGTTTCCCCCCCAGCTCTAGGGTGATCCCGTGGCAATGTGGGGCTCCATAGTGGGCAGGTCTCATCCCATGGAAGAGTGTCTGCGTGGCCTCTACCCTCTGTGCCCAGTGGGCCCATTCTCATGCCAGCCAGAGAGGCTGGATTCAGTGGGGCTATTTGTACTTCTGTAGTTTGTCTGCTCAGAGTTGGAAAGTGCTGAAAGACTGAAGTTAGGGCCTCTGGAGACCCTGGCTCTGCCCACTGGTGACAAGTTTCACAGATAAAGATCCCCCACCCCCATCATATAAATCCAGAGGATTCTCAGTAACCATGGGCAACAGAAAGCCAAGAAAATGGGAGTGTTTTTCTCCCTCGCCACTGTTTTCTGATTAGTCACTCCTAAGTAATTAGCAAGTGACAAATGGGACAATAAAGCTCTGAAAATATCCATCAACTTCCTAGAATCCCAGCCACAGACATGGCAGAGGGTGCTGGAGGAGCAGCAGAAAATGGGGAGATATTGTGGGTCCGAGGGAAGGAAGCACAAAAGACCAAGTCCCACCAGACATGTGGCTGCCTGTAGCTGTCACTATGCACCCTGGAGGCACGTGAGGCACAAAGGGGATGCAGGAACTATTCCATCTTTCCCTTCCTCCCTCCTTCGGGAAGACATGATCACCGCACAGTCACTTGATGACTAAGGTGGACTCCCCCTTGCCAAGTGGAAATCGTAGGGGGACCCTAGGACGTCGAACAGGTCTTGGGCCTTGGTGGCAGCAGTTTCCGGAGTGAGAGACAAGAGTGGGCAGCTCCTCCAGCTGTGTGTGGGGACAGCCCCCACCTCCATGGAGGGGACCCTGTGTCTTGTCAGGATGGACGCTGATGCTGCTGCACCCAGGCTCCTGAGTCCTGGGGACTTCAGACAGCGTGTTCAGACTCAAGTTGACATGTTCATAGGGTTCAGCGTGGACCCTGCCCTCATGACCAGCGTGCTGCGTGCTGGGCTGACAGAGGGTCATCAAATGGTGATGCGGTCACCTCACACTCAGCTCCAGGGTTCAGTGAGGCAGGAGCGGGGGCCCTTGAGCTCAGTGCTCCATTGTAGTCCTTTGCACCCCCACCCCCCCAAGATGAATGCTGTCACCTCCTGTCACATCAGATTGGCCAGAACCAGTCATGTAACCAGGGCATGTCCTCTCGTGGGAGGTGGGGGGAGCAGGGAATCTTCATCCCTCCTGTAGCGGGAGGGAGGATGTCAGAGCTTGGTGGCCACTTATAGGTCTGCCACATCCACATCGTGGGCTCAGGGGGGCTGGTAATGCTGGCTCGAGGGCACAGTGTTCTGTGTGGGTGTCTGAGTTTCCCAGGGCTCCCGTGATACATTCCCACAGACTTTGAGACTTGAAGCCATATACTTGTCATCTTACAGTTGTGGAGGTGTCAGAAGTCACCGGGATGCTGGGCCAAAATCAAGTGTCAGCAGGACTGCCTGCTTTCTGGCCGTCCCAGGGGGGAATCGGTCCCGTGCCTTTTCCTGCTTCTGGAGGCCACCTGCTTTCCTTGGCCCATGGCCGCACGTTACTCCCACCTCTGTCCTCACATTGCCTCTGACATCCTGCCTCCCGGTCGTAAGGACCTGTGAAGGCACAGGCCCGCCAGGATAACCCAGGCTCATCTCCTGTATCCAGGTCCTTAACTCAGTCACCCCTGCAAAGAGCCTTGGCTGTGTTGCCATTCACAGTCCCCCGGGCACAAGTTTTGGGGATTAGGACAAGGACATCTTCAAGGGGACCACCCTAGTAGAAGAACAGCTCTCCCCCTTTCTCCCCCAGGAAAAGGAAGTAACTTGTCAGCTGTGATCTGAGGCCCGAGGAGGTGTGAAGGCAGTGGACTGGGGAATGAAAATTTTAACGATGGGTCTTCAGCCCCGTGACCCCAGCACCAGGGCTGAGCCTTCCTGTTTCTTAAGGGGCCTCCTGGTTTTTGTCCGTCCTGGTGGAGCCTGCTCTGACTCTCCCCACCTCCTCCCTGATGCTTTTCTAGAAGGTGGGTGAGGACAGTGTCCTCGTCCTGGTCTCCAGCCCCGGTCTTTATGTCTCCAGGAGACTGGCCAGACTTGGCTACAGGAATGTGGGAAATAGGACCCAGGACCTTATTTGTAAAAGCAACAGAGTTGAAAGCTGGCCGGCCGGGCTGGGTACAGCTGTTTGCACTGGGGGAAGCTCTGGCCTCAGAGATGCCTTCCTCCTCGTCGGGTCAGAAAGGGAGATTGTTTAAGACTCTCCTGATGAAGAACACATATTCCAAACAAACTCCACTGCCAGTCCTAGTGCCAGCTTCAAACAGGGGAGGTGACTGTGACACCTTGTGGCTCCCCCCACCCGGTGGTGGCTGAGGTTGCTCAGGCCAAAGGGAGAGTGAGACCTCTAACTGCAGCTTAGAGATAAAAGCTGGGCACTCTTGGCCGGCCTCACACACACCTTCCCTCTCAGCCCTGGAGATGCCATGTCTGTTTCTCTTTCCTGTGCCTTGTCCCTTGCCAAAAACTATAGGCAGCATAGCCAAGATTCCTCTTTGGGCTAAAAAAAATCAAAGAATGAGGCATGAACTTCTAATTAGCAAAGAGAGACAAATCGCCTGTGGAGGGACCACCCTCGACTACATGCTCGGCAGCCCCCCGAGGCACCTTCATATCTGGTGCCCACATTCCTCAGTGTTCCAACACCCTTCTAGGCTCTGTAACCGAAGGCCAAGTGTTCCAGTGGACTGTGGACAGGAAGGTAATTTTCCATGTCCGAATCAAATCCTTGACAGGGAGGTGGAGGCCACCCCACCTGTGGGCATGACACGGCCCCTGTAAGTTCCCCTGTACGTTCCACCTGGAACAGCCGCGTTAAGCAGTTATTCAGTGCTGAGCGCATGGAGGGCAGAGATGCTAGTATACAATCAGTGCCTAATAAGTGCATGTTGCATGGAATCTGACTTTCCTGTAAGAAATGAGTTACGCGTCTGAATTTATAAATGCTAGAGATGTCATTTAACATTCAGAAAAAGGATTCTCCAAGAGATATTTCTGCTTTTTATTCTGTATTTGAGTTCAGTAATGCCAGCGGGAGCTCAGGAGCAGGAAGGCTGAGAGAAATCTCCTGCACCAAAAGGATATACAGTAGACTAGTGCAGACAAATGTGCCGTCTGCTCCACCATGCCCTACAAATGTCTGCCCAGGGCAGACATCCATAATCAATTGCCTCTCCCTCCTCCAAGTCCAGATGCAGCTGCGGAATCCTTCACAGCACACCTCCAGGAAGCCACTACTAGGTGCTTTAAATGTATGCAAAATCCCCAATTGGCAGTTACCTCCATATAATGTAATTCATCTGCTACCTCACCTCCAAATGTCTGCTTCCTGGCTCAGGCCTATCACTGCACTTGGCATTTTCTTGGCCCATTCGGCATTAAGTGACCAGTGGTCAAAGGGGCCTCTCTCACTTTCTGCAACCACCTTACTAGGTGTAGGATCCAGGTTGGCTCTCTTTACTCTCCTCTGGCTCTCAGTTCCCTGCCTGTAGAATGGAGATAATTGTAACACCTGACAAGATTCCATGGGACCCAACCAATGCCTGGTTGCTCAGTGGGCACCCGAAAAATGATAGCCGTTTTAGAGTCTCCCTGTCTTACCCTCAATCCTCAGCAGCACTGCGCAGGAAGCAGGGGGCGTCCCTGGGTGCTGGCCATCCTTCTCATCATGCCCCTGCCGAGGGAGGGGCACCCCTGTCACCTTGGGCCTCACCCCTGCACTCGTGCCTCCCAGTCCCAGGGAAGCCTCCCACACCCGAAGGGCTCCTCTCAGGGCGGCAGCATCCAACGCCAAGCCAGAGGGAGAAGAGAGCCTGTCATTTCCCCTCTTGCGGAAATCCACAAGAAATGTTTCCGATGTTGTCATAGTTATAATAAGCACCAGGCATCATCCAGGGAGGGGAATCGTGACAGAGCAACATGGAAAAAATACCCTGGGTTCCCTTTTCCCCAGCGTGGTCACCGTGGCACTGGGGAAATCACGGTACCCCAGGCTGAGGGGGGAAGCTTTTCTCCTTCCTGATTTAGCTTCAGGGAGCGGAACTCCATATACATGGAGATGGTAACCCCCCTCCCCCCAGCTAGCCAGGTGTCCCCACTGACGTCACTGCCAGGTTTCCTGGGGAGGACATGCCTCAGGGGGCTCCATTGCCCCAGATCACAGAAGGGAAAGGGCCTGCGGGCAGGGAGTAGGTAGAGTGGGCCCCAAGCTGGGAACAGGCCCTGGGCCCTTCTGCGGCTCACCGTGCAGTTACATGCAGCTTGTCAGGTGTGCTACCTGGACAGGTGTTGTACCTTCCCCGCCCCCTGCTGAGAGCATGCAGCCTTTTCCTCTATAATCATCCCAGCCTTCTGCAGTTTCACGTCAGAAGCCCAGCCACCCTGGCAGCGTATGTGGTTCCTTCCACCCAACACGGCAGAGAGCTGCTGCTCAGGGGCTGAAGCAACTTGCCCAGTACGGTTACACAGCTTCCCGGGGGCACCGCCAGAGCCTGCACCAGCTCCCCCTGTTCCAGGCCATGTGCAGTGGGCCTGTGTTGCCTCGTTGGAACACATTCTAGACCTTTGCTGGAACTTTCCATGGATGAGTAAATAACGATGACTGGGAAGAAACTCAGAAATTAAGAGGCAAGCAATGTGAAGTCCAGGAGGTGGTTTTGAAGTGGGTTCGTGTCAAAGGAAGGGCTGGGGAGCTCTTCCCTCCAGCCCCTGACCTGAGAATAGCTGTTTCCACCTTGTAACCCCTTTGCCCCCCCCACATCCAGCACCCACTCCAGGGTCGGTGAATCCTCTCTGTGCCAGTTATTCCCGTTGGGGCTGCTTGCAGTCTGTCCTGATTGGGGGGCTCTTGATTCCTGTCAAGCGATTGTTCTCCTGGAACCTTGGTTTCCTCATCTCTCAAATGGGTCAATAATAATGCTCACTGGCGGGGAACCCTGAAGATGTCAGCCAGGAGGTAAAGCTTGGCTTACAGCAAGTGATTAATAAATGAAAACTCCTTTGTGACTGTGGAGTACAGTCCCCACCGAAGAGGATCACCCTCGTCTCTGTCGTTAGCCTTTGTTTTCCTGAAAAGTATGAAGCCAAGGCCAGTGATTAGCTGGGAATCTTGTCATGGACTTTTTCATGTCCCAGCCGGGTCAGAGCTTGTGTTCCCGAGTCCCATCCTTGTCCAAGCCTCCATTTCCCCTGCCGTATGATATCGATCTTACAGTTCATTGCAGCATCTGCACAAAACCTTGATAGCTGCTTACTTAGCCAGGTGCCCTGTGCATTGAGGACTATGGTTAGCAGGTGGTTCTTATTATCTGGATGGATGTGGTCGCTCCTGTCTTCCAGGTGTGCGTGTGCATGCACGTGTGCACGTGTGTGTATGTGTGTCGTGAAACTCTGGGAACGCTCTAGAGCTCTGGGTCCTGTGAGAAGCCCCCCAAAGACATTACTTCTGAGTTAGGACTTGCTAGTTGAAGGGGGAGGAGGGACAGGGACAGAGGCAGTGGCCCTGCCTGCCTGCGGCAGTGCTCCCTGGTAACCACTGATCTATTTTCTATTTCTGTGAATGTGACTACTTGACAGTTTCACTCATATTTACATTTCTGCCCCCGGCTTATTTCTCTTAGCATAATATCCTTGAGCGCAGTTCATCCATGTTCTAACAGGTATCAGGATTTCCTCCTTCTTAAGGCTGAGTAGTATTCCTCCGTAGGGTAATCCACATTTTCGTTTATTTACCCATCAGTGGATACTCAAGTTGTTCCCACCTTTTAGGCTTTGCGAATAATGCTGTTGTGAACACAGGTGTGCAAATATCTCTTAAAGACTCCACTTTCGGTTTTTTTTGGGGGGGAATATACCCAGAAATGCAACTGCTTGGATCATATCGTAGTTCTAGTTTTAATTGTCTGAGGAACCACCAACGCGCTTTCCACAATGGTTGCACCAATTTACATTCCCATCAACAGTGCAGAGGTTTCCTCTTTTCTATAGCCTTGCTAATACTTGTTATTTTCTTTTTTTTTTTATTTTTATAGTGGCTATCCAGATGGGTGTGAGGGGCTATCTCATTGGTTTTGATTTGCATTTCTCTGAGAAGTGATGTTGAGCACCTTCTCGTGTGCTCGGCCATTTGTATGTCATCTTTGGAGAAGTGTCTGATCAAGTGATTAGGTTTTTTGATATTGAGCTGAGGGTTCTTTATATATTCTAGATATTGGCCCCTTATCAAAAACGTGGTTTGCAAATATTTTCTTTCTGTGGCTTGCCTTACTGCTACTTGGGACCTCTTGATATTCCATATGAATGTTAGGATGGCTTTTTCTATTTCTGCAAACATTGCCATTGGGATTTTGCATTGAATCGGTAGATAGCTCTGGGGAGTGTGGGCATTTTCACACTGTTAAATCTTCCAGTCCATGAACACAGGGAATTTACTTCCCTTTTAAAGCTGAAAAATATTCCGTTGTCTATAAACCACATTTTCTTTACCTAGTCAGCTGTCAATGGACACTTGGGTTGTGTCCACTTTTTAGCTACTGGGAATAATGCTTCTATGAACACAGAGATGTACAAGTATCTCTTTGAGGCCCTGCTTTCAATTCTTTGGGGAATATACCCAGAAGTGGAATCGCTGGATCCTGTAGCATATGTTTTCCATAGTGGCTGCACCTTTTACATTCCCGTTAGCACTGGTCAAGGCCAGGGATGTTGTCCAGCATCCCACAATGCACAGGGAGGTCCACACGTCAAAGAATGATGTGCCCCAAATGTCACCAGTGCCAAGGAAGAGAAACCCTGGATTGGGGGACATGAGGGACAGAGGGAAGGACCCGGAATGTGGCTGTAGAGGTGAAGTCAGCCTGGCCTGGCAGGCTGCCATGGAAAGTCTCACAACCATATGCCCGGAGAATAAAAATAATGCCCATGGCAGTGGTCCATATTTACGGAGTACTTCTCAGGGTGCTGGGCATCACCGGACGTGCCTTGCCTGCATCATCTCATTTACACCCAGCCTGCCACATGGGTGGTCCAGGAACTGCACATAGTAGGCCTTCAGGAACTAGCAATCTTTCCCCTCCTCCTGCAGACAGGTAGCCTTCAGGTCAAGACTCCAGTTCCTTTCAGCACCTGGCCCCTCCCTCCCCAGGTACTTTGTCCTTTGAAACCCAGGCACAAACACTGGCCGTCAGGCAGATAAGACTCTGTGTAAATACGCAGCCCTCCCGGTGGAACCGCCTCACCCGTGTTTGTGAGTGATGGGGTGGGGTTGCCTGGCAACCAGGCCCGTCAGTCCCGCCTGCTGCCCCGCCGCCACCAGCACTTCCTTCTGTGTGGAGCTTCCAGTTTCTTGGCACCCACAGGCCCGGAATGCTGGGAGAGGGAGAGGGTGTCCTTCCTCTGTTGTTTTTTATTTAAAGAGAACGCCAGGCCTGGCTGAGTGGACCAGGCAATATGACATTAGAGCCTGAACTTGGATTGATTGGGATTTGGGGAAGAGAATGATGATGAAAATGCAATTTTTTTCAGGGGAGGGATGAAAATGCATTATTCTTGTAGCAGAAGTGGTCATTTGTTGAGTGCCTACTGTGTGCCAGGAACCTTCATGATACCTGCGCTCATCACCATGGCGGACCTGCTTTGAGTCGAGCACCGCAGTTCTAGGTTAGCAGACAGATGAAGCATGAGAGACAAAACCTTGTTTCTGTGATTCTACATTCTGTTGAGGAAAGAAAGAATAAACATGTATCATATTATTTCAAGTGGTCATTGGTGTTTTGAAGAAATGAGGCCGAGAAGGTGAGGTACAGGAAACTTAGGGTCATTTCCTGGGGGGAGATACTGGGTCAGAGCCTTGAATTTAGGGAACCACCTATGAATGTTTTTTTTTTATTTAATTTATTTATACATACAAGTTGGGGTACAGGCCAGAGGCGTGGGGGCGGCAAGAGGGTTCACCAGAGACAGAGTGGGGAGCAGAACAGGCAGATCAGAAATACACTGCTGAGGGGAGCAGTGGGCGAGGCAGGAGAGGTCTGCTGCACCATGTGGGATTCTCCCCGGCCGGGCGTCGAAGTCGCATCGCACTGCCGACAGCTCCACAGCGCAGTGCTCAACTGCTGCGCCACCAGGGAGGCCACCTATGAAAGTTTTTATGGGATAGGTGTGAGCCCGTATCCCTAAATCATATACAGTGTTGCACCTAACATTATCTCAGTAAATATAATACAATTTTTAGAAATGCAATTTCAGAAAAGATATTTAGGGGAAGTGTGTGTGTGTGTTTGTCGGGGGAGCACAGCACGAGCAAAGGCCCTGTGCAGGAGTGGTGCTGTAGCAGAGCA
Organism: Scalopus aquaticus; assembly: GCA_004024925.1. Lineage (NCBI taxonomy): Eukaryota > Metazoa > Chordata > Mammalia > Eulipotyphla > Talpidae > Scalopus > Scalopus aquaticus. The sequence continues at coordinate 79,641 of PVIJ01006622.1, forward strand.
AGTGAGAAAGGGGGTGGTAGAAGTTCAGGTTGGAGAGCATGGGACAGGTAGTTGTCAAGGCATTGGGTTTTCTTCTGGTGAGAAGCGAGCCATTGTTTTGAGCATAAGAGGGACACTATCTAGCTTTGGCGAATTGTCTAAACCTCCAGTCCCATAGCCCCAGGCCACTAGCCACGTGTGGCCATTTAAATTTTAATTAATTGAGACAAAATAAAATAAAAAATTCAGTTCTGTAGTCAGAATGGTCACGTTTCAAGTGCTCACTAGTCACTGCAGAGCTAGAACATTTCCTTCCACCTTTGCGGACATTCCTTTGGACAGTGCTGTCTGGGGACAGCGTAGAACTGGGGATGCTGCTGGCAAGTGGCCACCTGGTAGCATGGGCGGAGGCTGTGGGCAGCAGTCAGATCGGGACCTGACCGGAGGCAGAGAGGCAGGGCTTGCTCCAGGGCGGGTGTCCACGTGTGTGACCACTTGTGGCAGAAGTGGTCATTTGTTGAGTGCCTACTGTGCGCCAGGAACCTTCATGATACTTGCGCCCATCACCATGGCGGGCCTGTTGTGAGTCGAGCACCGCAGTTCCAGGTTAGGAGACAGATGGAGCATGAGAGACAAAACCCTTGTTTCTGTGATTTTACATTCTGTTGAGGAAAGAAAGTGTGAGGGGAGGAACCCAGGCAGCCATTTATGAGATGAGGAGGCAGAGAGTAATCGTAACTCACCTGGTCTGTGTGGTGCGGGGCCTCTGGGTCTCCTGATGACAGCCCCGTTTTACATCCAAGTAGGCTAGGCTCGTGGAGGGGTATGAGGTTTCCAGGATCCAGGAGTCAAACTTGGACCTCTGGGTGCTGGAACTGCCTCATCCCAGGAACCACCTGCCAGATGCCAGGCAGACCTTGTTGCCCTGTGCAGTTTCATCAGGCGGGACCTGGAGCGCTGGCTGTGTGGGCAGGCACCCAGCTGCGGTCTTTGGGGCCAGGGCAGTGCCCCGTAGGCGGTGGCCGATGAGAGTGGGTCACCGGCAAAGCCAGACTGCCTGACGCCCTTCCCTTGTCTCCCAACCACACTCTCCCTGCCTCAAACCCCCCAGCTCCACTTGCACCTTTCCTGAGCACCCTGCCAGGCTTATTCTTCTCTCTAGGACTGGCTGCATCAGATCTAAGGGCTCTGGTCATATTTCACAGCAGGAAGGTGGGCATTTTCCAATGTGGGAACTGAGGCTCAGAGAGATACAGTCACTTGCTCGAAGTCACACAGCAGCTCAGTCGAGGCAGGATTTGAACAAACCAAAAGTCCAAATGATCAGTGAGCAGGGGCCTCCTCCAGAGGGCTGTGCAGTTTTATTTTCAGACCTCATCATGGCCTAGGGTCGAGTGGCCTGGAATTTGTGTGTCCTGCAGGATAGGAGGCCAGATTGCTCGGAACAAGCACAAAGGCACACCCCTGCTCATCAGGCCATGCCCCATACTGGCTTAGAGGGGGTTTCATTTATAATGCTCCTAGCCAGGCTGGCACCAGGATGGCAGACACACAGAGAAACAGGGAGAATGTGGTCTGGCAGGTGGTGGTGGAGGCATTTTTGCTCCGCAGTTATAGGCCTCTGCCTTGGAGCCGCAGTCCTACGTTCAAATCCAGCTCTGCCTCTTCCCCCCTGGCTCCCCACAGGACACCAATTCTGTGCACTGCTGTTTCCTTTTTACCATAAAACGGAAACGATATTCTCTATCCTGGGGGTAGCCTCTTTCCTTCCAGGGTGTGGTCTGGAACCAGACCACCAGCTTCACCTTTGGAAGCTTGTTAGAAATGCAGAACCTTAGCCCTACCCTAGCCTGGTGCATTCTGGGGGTTCATCCAACACCCCAGGAGATCCACATACTCATCGAAAGCGAAAAGCTCTGGTGTACACTTAAGGAGGTGATTCAGGTACCACCAAGCGCACACATGGTGCCCCTTTTGGGGGCTCTGTCTTCTTAGCTCTGTGTTGTGCCCTGAACTCTTATTGCTACCGGTCTTCATGGTGTAGAGATAGGTGCCTAGGAAAACAGATCAGTACCTAGAAAAGCATCTTCCTTTGGCCCCACTCTGCTGCGGGTCGGCGCCAGGAGAACCAGGCTCCATTCAGAACTCAGGCTGGAGCCACGCATTGCGGCTCGCTGACTCCAGGCAAGGGCTGTGCCCAGCCTTTGCAGGGGGAGGGCAGATCATGCTTCTGGGAGCGCTGAGGAGCCCTACTGAGCCCATGGCCCAGTGGCAGCCACCCTGTGTCCTGCCTCTCCTTCTCTGTGCAGTATTAGGACAGGTGGGGTCTGAGAGAGCCCGTGGGGGTGTGGGAGAGAAGCAGGCAGCTGTGACATCACAACAGAGCCCAGGTTTTAATTGGTCAAATAAATCTCCCTGGAAATGGGGTGGGGAGGGATGTAGCCCTCACTAGGGCAAGGCATTCAGGGCCCAGGAAGGGCACTGCAAAAGACTGCCCTGGGCCTTCATCACCAGCATCCCCACACCCCTACTTAAGTGCCCCTTTACTTAAGGGGCAGAGTTTCATGAAGACCTCCCGAGGCTGGGTTTAAAAGTGTATCTATGTCTTCGTGTGTGCATGTTATGTATTTAATGCTCGTGGAGTAGAGATAAAACCACAAAGCAATTAGAGAGGAGTCAAGTCTCCATGTAATGTGGTTCTCATCCCCTTCCTGGAATCCCTGACGGTTGATGGGGGCATGATACTGAGGATGGATTAGGAGGAGGAGGAGCCAGACTGCCCGCGCCAGTCAGCCCTGTGAGGCCAGCAGGATTCAGGTGCTCTGCCAGTGCCGGGGAGCCCTCTGCAGGAGCGTGGCGCTTGGGAGATGGTGTAGTGGTTGTGACCCTGCGGCCCCTGCAGATCATGCTTTTAGAGTGACCTGGGGAAAGAATCAGCACATTGGGTGCATTGTAGGTGCCCAGTAAATATTTGATGAGCTTCTAGAAGCAGGTATGTAGGAATGAATAAAACATGCACAGCTAATGTTGAATGCAGGGAGGACAAAATTGTAAATGAACCTGCGGAAGGAGGGTGTCTTCAGAGCAGGGGCTGCACGTGTGCTGGGGTGCTTGTTCGTGGGCCGGGGTTCCAGGCCGGGAGGACAAGGGTGGAGCATTGGTCTCCAGAATGGGTTCGGTGAAGGACTGATGTTCCATTGTGTCTTGAGGACACCTGGGAGTGAGGCAGAAGTGGGATGAATGCCATGGAATGTGCAAAAAATTCCTTCTTGGACCAGGGGACACTGGCTGGCCTTCCAAAGGGAGGTTTGCCCCTTTGGGTGCCAGTGGGCTCTCTGAGAGGAGAGGAGTCTTTCTCCTTCCATGTTACTGTGTGAACGGTGCATCCTCTGAGACGCGCTGGAATGTACTGCTCCAGATAACTTCAATCCCAGGCGCAGATCACAGCCCCGCAGCCTGGGAGAGCAGTGCGGGAACCGTTACCTCCAATTCTCTTGCCTTTCCCACTTCTTGCTTCTGCTCCCCACACGAGACATGGCCAGGCCTGGCAGCTTGGAACGGCAGCTCCATGTTGGAGATGGCTGCCTGCTCGTTTCCAGGCTCCCAGCAAGGGCCCCGTATGGCAGGCCTTAGGGCCGATACTGACCTCTGGACCAGTCACCGCTGCTGCCAGGCAGGGTCAGAGTGCACGCTGGTAACCATGGCAACCCCATAGTCTGTGGGGGCAGGGATGTTGGAGGGGAAGTTGAGTCCTTCAAAGAGGGAAGTGACACAGAGACTGTAGCTGTGTCCCCCATCCTTCACTCACCCCCTGAGGAGCTCATCCCACCACCCACGTGTACCCCGCCCCCCTCGCCTCCCAATTCTTCAGCCCTTTCCTCATCCTCTGGGAAGGCAGCATTTGGCAGCATCTATCTGTTGTGCGTTTTTACCCCTTCAGGACAGGCCGGCCCTGTGTTTCTTTCCCAGCTCCGCGTGGGGCTTGTGCACTGAGAGTAGGCATAGATGTGGCCGTGCCGCCTCACCCTCTTCAGGGCACTCACAGGAGACTTCAGGAAACTTCAGGCGGGAATCTCAAGAAAATGGGAAATAGAGGGCCTTGGAGGCTGAAACCCAGCAGCAGGGAAGGTTGACTGTCATTTGTTTGGACAAGCGAGGATTCTGTCACTCTGTCTTAGACACCCTGAAGAGACAAAGGTGCTTCAGAGTCCAGGTTGCCCTCCCCCCAAGGAGGAGGGCGCGCCAGGTGGCTTGGAGCATTTGCTTCCAGATGAAACTATGTGCTTGGGGTTCGGGTGGACTTAGGCCTCATTCATGCGTCTCTGTTTGCTCAGCCTGCCTGGTCTCCCTGCCTCCTGGGGACTGATTGGGGCCTTGCTGTTTTTCCACAGAGTGAAGGAACATTATCTTACCTTGCGCGCTCTTCCTCAGGCCACTGACACCCTTCTCCCCCCCACCCCCACCCCTGCTCCTTTTCTGCCCCCAGGTGAGACTGAGAGAGGAGGCTATGGAGCTGGATTTGAGTCCCAGCTTAGCCACTTGTTAGCTGTGTGACCCTGGGTATGTTATTTGATCTCTCTTTTTCTTCATCTATACCCTTATTACCTGCCTGCTGGGTATGGGCAAGGCTAAAATATTCCTGCTCCTCTGAGGACCCAGCAATCCTACTCCCAATTATATTCCCCCCAAAACCGAGCGCTCTGTCCACCAAAGATATGAGTAAAGGATGGTTCAGGGCAGCCTTAGTAATAGCTGAAAACTTGGACACACAACTCAAGTTATTCAGCAAAAATAAAAGATAAAATAATTGTGTTACAATTACATGGTAGAATACTATACAGCAACCAAAAATAATGAACACTGGATGAATATCACAGATAGCATGTAAAACAAAAATAAGCCAGATACAGAGGTGTTTATACTGCATGATTTCATTGCTTTGAAGTTCAAGGGCAGGCAAAACTAGCCCAGAAGTCAGAGGGAGATGTTGACCAGTACTGGGCATGGGACCCCCTTCTGGATGCTGGTCGTGGCCACATGAGTGTGTACATCTGTCACTGTTCATCAAAAAGTAGTGTGGCCTGGCATTAGAGAACATAGATCCAGACTGTGGGGGTTTGTGTCAGTGGGGTACTGGTGAAACTGCTTTCTGGGGAGTCATGAATTTGGGGGGGCACCTTGATTTAAGTAATGTTTTCCAATTTCCGCCATGAGAATACTCTCACTGTGGCCAAAGCAAGAACACTGAATGTAAAATTGTTAAGAGTTGCACACTTGGCTCCCAGGAGTCTGGGAGAGCACATACACCACAGGGGGCCCAGTGGTGGTAACCTCTCTGAGACTCGGTTTTCTCATCTGTGAATTGGAGATAATATCTACTTTATAGGCTTGCTGTGAGGATTAAATGGGTGACTATGCATAAAGTGCTTGATTTGGTGCCTGTACGGATTAGACACTATAAAAAGTTCATTCATTCATTCTGCTTTTACTCACTCCTGCAGCCTATTGGCATCTGATCATTGAGGGCCTACTGTGCATTAGGCCTGTACCTTTGTCCCTCAAAGAGAATCTGCAGAGGGGGTTGGCTGGACCTCATATGTGCAATTTGAGCCAAGGGCAGCCACATTTGTTCTTTTTTTAAACCTTGTTAGAAATCCCGGTTGTGAGGCCACAAACGTCGTATGGCTGACGAGGGGCCAGTTGGTGCACGCTTGCAGCCCAGGTGTGTGACCAGCCACATACGTCCTGACAGCCCATCCCGCCACCCACGTTGCCAGTTGGAACACATGCACCTTACTACCGTAAAGAGAAAACTGAGTGTGGGGTATATGGAAGCTCTGTATGCTCTCTTCTTCTGGAAATCTGAAACTATTCTAAAAAGTAATCCGTTAAAGAAAGAAAAAGTCATGCAGAGAGGTTGTGGCTGGTGTGCACCCCACTAATCACCTGGATTGGCCACACCCTGTCTTCTGGAGGGTGCTTGGGGAGCCCTGCCCCCCAAGCCAGGCATGACCCCCAGGCCTCTTACCCTTCCCTGGGTGCCCAGGAAGAACCCCAGTCTCTTCTTGTACTGGCGGGTGGAGCTGTAATTAAATGACCTCTTCTGATGCCCCAGCCCATCCCCCTCTGCCTTCCTCTCTGGAGGAAGGGACTCACCCACCAGAAGTCCTTGGCCCCAACCCTGGGCACCAGCCAGGGCACTTTGATGTGTTCTGATGGGTCCTTGGGCCAATTCCCTCCTTCCCTGCCCGAACCTTTTTTTGCCTGTTTTTTCCAAGGCTTCAAAGACCTTGAGCTGACTCTCTGAAGCAGCCATCTCTTTCCTAGATCTCCAGAGTGGTGATTTCTGGACATCACCTCAGACTCAGCTTCCCATTTCTGCCGGTCAGGCTGGCCTCCTTTGTGGCTGCAGTGTCTCCTGAACCTGTTCAGAGCTGCCCTCAGTCACGTCAGCTCCCCTGTGGACCGTAGACCTCCCTTTCTAAGAGGAGAGACTCTGGGGGTTAGTCTTGGAAAGCCCCCTCTGCAAGTTTCATAGGATGCAATGCAGGTATGAGAAAGTTAATTAAATTAGATATGTTGGGTTCTTCCTTGCAATTATTTAAGAATTCCTTGCTCTTCTGGGCCTTTAATAGTGGTGACAAAGAGGAAAACAAGCACCTACTGTGTGCAGGCAGTCCATGCCCCCAGCCCCCATCTTGCAAAGGGCTTCTCTTACAAGGAAACCAAGGCTCCAAGAAGCTCCTTGCTGGGGTGCCTGACTTCAAACCCAGGTCCTTTCTCAATGGCCCTGCTTGCTGGTGACTTCCAGTCCCAGCCAGAGGGGCCCAAGGTCCCCAGAGATGGTTGTGAAAGCAACAGGCCTGCTGGGAGAGTCAGCCCCTCAGACTGTCAAGGTTGGAGACCAACTCATCCTGGTTTGCCTGGGACTTCCCTGTTCAGCTGGCAAGTCCCTCTTTCCTGAAAACCCCTGGCCCCAGGCACCAGCGGGCCGGGTCATCCCAGCTCAGATCTAGTGAATCTAGTATCAGCGATTTGGGTGGAGAGAGCACTCAGAGAAAGCTACAAAATGAAATGCCTCATTGTCCCTATATAGCAGCCAAAACAGAGCTCGAAATATGTCTTTTCAGTGTGTAGGAACAGCCAAGATTTTAAAGGAAACCCTAAGATGAGAACTTACTTTTTAAAAGAAAGGCGTGCCCTACTTACTATTTCATCCTTCAAGTCGAGGGCCGGAGCCAGAGGGAATTTGACTGTTGGCTTGGCAGGAAAATTGGGTCCTCCAGGACTCAGATTTCACGAGTGAAATGAGAGCGGTTTTGTTTTGGTTTTATTTTTGTAATAAATATGATCTATGTGCATTTTATTGAAAATGGCTTTGTGGGTGGAAGGGGGACCCAGCAGTGGAAGGTTCAGACATGGGCAGCACCCAGAAGTTAACCACCAGGAGAAGCTGCTGCTGGTTTGGTGATCACTAGGAAGCTGCAGGAGGCCCACGTCGCTCAAATCAGGAAACCGTCTTCACAGATAGAGCGTGGGGAAGAGTGTGGGTGATTCTCTAAGAAAGGGACTTGGATTTTGACCTGCAGTCGCCCCTCCCCTCTCAGGTGTGATGCCTAGTGCTGGGGAGACCTCTGGGGGCAGGACACCAGCCCTGCTTTCAGGGTCACAGCCCAGGAAAGACAGACACAAGGAAACACTCACTCTTCAGTGCTGTCACTTACTGCTTACAGGGCTAACACCAAGAATTATAATGGCCCAAATGTGAGGTCACGCGTCAAGGTATATACTGTCCCCGGGGTGTCTCCGAGGCCTGGGACACAGTGGGTGCTCATTAAGTGGTTGCCGGAGGAACATTTGTGTAGGACATTGTCATCGATTGAGGGCTGTCTCACTTCATCCTTGGAAAGGGGAGTATTCATTGTCCCCACCTTTTTGAGTCCAAAGACGCAGGCCTTGCTGCTTTGGGAATGTGCTTGGGAGATACGATGTGATAACTAAGATACGCTACGCTATGCTATGCTAGGCTAAGCTAACTAAGGTGAACTGAGCGCACGTGTGTCCCAGGCACGTGCTAAATGCCTTACTCCTGTGATCATTTCACCTCACAGCAGACGAACAATGGATGTGTCATCATCATTCCTGGTTTACAGAGGAGGAAACTGAGGCACACAGAAAAGTCAGGTGGTTGAGTCCAAGTCTCGCGGTAGTGGGAGGGCGGATGCCCTGCACCTCCAAAGCTTTGAGGCTCAGAATGTTCTTGAGAAGCTGATGTGTTGAATTGACCCTGGTGCTGACTCGTGAGACCCGCCCCCCATGCCTCCAGCAGTGGCTCCAGGGGGCCCCGCTCTTCTAGGTGGCTCGGAGCAGGGACCGTGCAGGCTTCAGGGAACAGAAAACTTTTCCCTGAATCAAGCTGGGTCTCGAGAGGGATGATCTGGGCCTCAGGAAGGAAGGTCCCATGTGGAGAGTGACTTCATCCATTAGTGCCGAGTAAACACGAGGCTGGGCCCTGGAGGCCACAGCTGGGGCCCTGGGGACACAGCACCCGTGTCCCCCACCCCCCGCCCCCCAGGGCTGCTTAAATCACTGCCAGTGGGACAGCAGTGAAGTCCCGAGCTGTGTGTGGGCGTGAGGGGCTTGAGCTCAAGTTCTGTCTCTGCCCTTGCTGGCCTGTGAGCTTGGGGTCTCTCGGGATGTGTGGCAGGTCTGTGACCAGCCCTTGGGGAACGGGGTGTGCTTCTGGCTCAGGGTCTTGACCGTTGGGCCCTTAACAGACACTTGAGTACATTTTGTAGACTGGCTAAATAAACTAGAACATTTTGAAGTAGGACAGTGCTCATGAACGCTTACTTCCTGCCTGCTGCTATTTAATAACCTCACCACATCTCCGTGACAGTCCTCTGCAGTAGGAGGTGCCATCTTTCATCAGATCTGAGACCCTGTTGCTTGTAAGACACCCCTTTCTCTTATGTCCCTATAAGAAAGAACCAGAACTTCATTATCCTGTTGGCTTTAAGGGAAGTTCGACTAGGCATCTGTGCATTAGTGAAATGTGACCTTACTGTGTTCATTCTAGATGAGGAAACCATGACACAGAGGTGTGCAGTCACTTGATCGGGGACTTAGATGGGGAGGGACAGAGCCAGGATCCAGACCCACGAGGCCTGTTCCCAAAGTCCAGTGTCATGTCCACTCCAGCATGCGTGGTTACATGAGCTAATTCTGTTGTGAAACAGTGGTCAGAGCGCAGGGTCTAGACTTACGCAGATCCAGCTTTGGGCCCCCCTCCTGTCACTTACTGCCCACTTGGCTTTGCGATGTCCTAGTGCTTTTGATGTTCTTAGCTGAGAAATGGAAGTGTGGTTTTAATGGGGTTAAAGCTGGGGATGTTCAGGAAGCACTTGGCCACAGTGAATGGTGTGTTCTTCACCCCCGCCATCATCACTGCCATCTTCACGCCATGTCTCCTTCACCACCATCAGCCATCATCACCACCGTCACCGTTTACTGCAAATGAAAGACGCTGTGTGTAAGACCGCTTCCTGTCTCCCTGGGGACTTTGTCATCCTGGGTGCAGTGTGCCTGCATCTCGTGCCAGCCCTGAGCCATGTGGGTGCGGGGGTCTTCCTAGCATGCAGCCTCCACATGTCAGGTCATGCCTGACTTCAGAAAGGAAAGGCAGGCCATATTTAAGTATCCAGCCTCCCATCCTGGGGCCAGTAGACCATAAGTTTTGGTTTGGAAAGGGAGAGCTTTTGGAGTCCTGTGAGTGCAGGCGAGGCATAGAAGCGCCTGACAGGGTTTTGCTGAAGCATCAGGACGGGACTTGGCATGAGCCCTTCCGTCCAGCCTCAAGTCTGCAGGTTCCATTCAGGACAGTGGAAGGTTGGTAGATCTCAAGTGCTGAAATGGGGCGGCCCCCTTTTTCTCGTCTGTGACATGGGCACCCAACAATGAATTCACTTCCTGCCCCCAGGCCTTCCTCTCTATCTCACTGCACCTCCCCTTTCCCTGACTACTTGTGGGGAATAAGCGTGTGGTTTTCCTTGCCTCAGAGCACTGTCCCCTTCCTGGTGAGTTCAGACAACCGTCTCCTGGGTTTCTTTGGAGGGGCTTTTAGAGGCAGGATGGCTTCAGACTGTGGAAATCAAGGGGCCAGTGAAGTTGTCACCTGTGGAAGAAGAGGAGCGTGATGGGTGGGGGCAGGGGGAGCCAGCGCCGTGGTGATGGTTTCTTCTGAGAACTAAAGTGGTCCCGCCCGAGTTCCTCAGGAGTGCCTTGCCAGTGAGAAATCCTTACCAAAGAAATAAACCGCCACCCTCATCTCCAACCCCTCCCTCCCTGGTGGCACTGGGAATATCTTAGCCTAGCATTTCTTAAAGTGAGGTTGGTTCTATGATGTCCATAGGTGTGTTCGCAAAAACAAAAATAACATCCACCACAAAAAAAAAAAAAAAAAAACCACCAAAGCCCCAAGTTCTGTGACGTAGAGATGGAAGTGGCGTAAATGGGTTGCAGAATTTCTCGGTGCCTTTAATGTTACTGTGAATTGTAAACTCAGTGAGGGCAATAGCAGTTCTCCCAGTGTATTTGTCTGTGGACCTCTTCCTTCCTTCCTTCCTTCCTTCCTTCCTTCCTTCCTTCCTTCCTCCCTCCCTCCCTCCCTCCCTCCCTCCCTCCCTCCCTCTCC
>PVIJ01006623.1:0-90307 GCA_004024925.1 Scalopus aquaticus
GGCTCAGGGAAGTGAAGAAGCTACAACAAGGCCTGAAGCCTGGTGTAAAGAAGTGAGCCCCTCCCCCGATCGGGAGCTCGTGATGCTGGCAGAGTGAAAAATAAGGGGATGAGGGTTTGGCACCCATCCTTTAATCCTGCAATCGAAAGAGGGAAATGCGTGCGGCTTCTCCTTCAGCGCGATGGCGGAGGCGGCTGGCGCGCCCACCCACACCTGGAAGGGGAAGACGGATGAGCCTGGCCTGCAGGGAGCTGGTAATGGAGTTTTCTCCTTCACTGCATTCCATTTTTCCTTGCCGCAGAGGCCGAGTCCTCCCTTTCCCCGGATGAAATACACTCCCCTCTGACTGCAGCTGCGAATGTGACAGGGCTGCCACCCTGTGCGAGGGTCTGCCACCCAATCCGACAGATGCCCTGGGCGGTGAGTGGAGGCAGGAAATGGCAGCGCCAGCGCAAAACCATGGAGTTGAGGGGCCTCCCTGGGTGCTGGAGAGGCCCCTGAGGCTGGTGTGCAAATCCACTTTTTTCCTGTCTCCCATTCTTCAGGTTTTCTCTCCTGGGGCAGGGGCCCCAGGTCGCACAGCACTTGAAGAATCTTCCAAATTGACTTTTGTGGTGGGTCATCGCAGTGTTTCTCCTGGGGGCCTGCGGGTCACCTGAGGCAAGGTAGAGCTGCTGGAGAAGGCATGGGCTGGGACGTCAGCCTGTTGGACCTCCGCTTGCAGACGCTCAAATAGATCTTGTTTGAATCAATGAATGTGTAGTGGGTATCACTATTGCCCTACTCCATGCACTTAAGAAATGCCACAGGGTTTTTATTTTTCTAAATCAACTTTGATCTATTCTGAACTCCCACTCACGAGACTGGAGAATTCAGTCTCTGCTATAGGTTATGGGGTCTTCCTGGCCCTCCTCTGAGCTGTACTCAGGTCTCGAAAGTCCAACAGAGTCTAGAACATTTATCAAAACTTCCTCTGGTCTTTGGTTCACATTCCTTATTCCATGGACACATGGAAAGGCCCTTGCAGGCAGGTGGCTTCAAGGTTTTGTTGGTAGGTTTTACACAGAGATCTTTGTCAAAGCCCCACCTGCAACCCGACCTTGGCACATGGCACAGACAAAAGGTGTAGATTCTCACTATCTCTGCAATCCTCAAATACACCCAACCCTCAGAGCCCGGGGAAGCTCTGAGTGAACTTGATTCCTGTCTGTGACTTCATCATCCCAGGACTCCACAAATTCCACCCCAGCCCTTCCCTTGCACGACCGCTCTGTGAGCCCAGACTTCTGTCAAAGACCACGATGTCAGCAGTGTTGGTCCCTTATGAGGCCACAGGGCAGAATCTGGCCCAGCCTTCTCTCCCAGCTTCTGGCGGTTTGTGGCCAATCTCTCCTCAGCTTCTGCAGCATCACCCCAGCCTCAACTTTGCTTTTCAGGTGTCCTTCACCCTCCCTGCATTCCTGTCTCCTTTTTGTAAGGACACCAGCCATACTGGCATAGGAACCCCTCCTAGTCCAGGATGACCCATCTAGCTCCTATTTAACTAACCACAATGTCCATATTTCCAAATAAGGTCACATTCTGATATGTCAGGAGTTAGGGCATCGAGATATACATTTTGGGGTGACACAATTAAATCCATAGCAGTGAGCAATTTGCTCCACTTGCCTGAGACTGTCCTGCAAGTTTCATGTGCCAGAAACTTCCTCAATCTTCTTAGTCCAAAACAGTTGGTCACCTTCATTGGGCACAACGCCAAAGCGGTAACAAAAAGTGTCAAATACCTGGTGATTTTCTGCTGTCTACACTTCTCAGGAACCTCGAAGGAAAGTCTGGCTGGTGACAGTTGCATTTGGAATTCCCAGGCTCTTTGATGGATGTTGTTCAACTCTTGACATGTAGCAGATACTCACTAACTGTTGATGGGAATGGACAGAAGAGGTACAGAGAAGGGTGGGGTGTGGGTCAAATGTGGGAGGACAAAGGCAGGATGGGCTGGAGTGTGGAAGGAGGCGTTCGAGAGAGGGGTAAGAGGAGGAAGCTGTCAGAGATGCTGAGGTGCAAAGGGGAGCACCTGGGAGCACTTCCACCAGAGACCCCCTTCTCCGTGGGTGGGAGATCCTCAGTGTCTGATTGTTGAGAGTGAGTCACCGTGGCCTGCAGTCCACATCCTAAGCTTCTGATCTCTGCTGTTTTCCAGCTGCTACTACTTCCGGGGCACGGGGACAACCCTTAAACTCTCCCATGAACTGAAGGTAGTGAATGGCTGTGTTTCGAGGGTTATGTTTAAATCATGTTCAAAACACGTCTGCTTTGCACTGTGGCTGACTGCCAGGCTCTGGTCTGATTTCCGTGGAGCTAGGAGCACTGAACTTGGAGTGGGAAACCCATCGTGAGGCGCCGAGGTGGTGTGGTCAGGGAGGGGTCCCCTGCCCCGCTGAGATGAGTGGCGCTGCTATTTACCATTTAGTTTAGGAAGTTTAAGCAAATGCCTCTGGGTTATTTGACATGATCTTGACGTAATCCCCTCCAAGCAAGTTTTCTGATTACTGATCCAGCTAATAGAGAAATCAAAATGACTCTTTCATAAAAGCCACTCCCACAGGTAAGTAAAAAAGTCATGAGTTGAGAAATAATTTCAGAAAAAGGTGTGATTTGAACAAATGAGGGCAACTGCTCTGGCTAAGGAAACACTCTCCCATCACGAGTCACAGAGGAATCGCAGCTCAGGTGAGGTACGGTGGTTGAAAAGCATATTTTCTTGTTTACAGTCCGTTGATCATGCTATTTTCAAGAAACTATTAGGTAGAGTACAGATTTTCAGGAAACCCAAATACTTTGTCCAGAATGGGTTTTCCCTCCACTTCTGGAAATGTATGCTACTTTCCACACTGGCAATGTCACAGCCCTGAAAGACTGTCTCCCTGGTTTTCATTAAAACATCATGATGTTTGGATGATTAAAACATCATCCAAATTTTTCAGTGGCAACTAAGAAACCTATTTTACAGAAGGAAAAACGGAGACCCCCAGAGCCTAGTAGAAGTGTGGGAACTCAGCCTCAGGGTTCAAGAGATGCCAACCACGTTATCAATATTTTGTTTTAGTTTTAAGGTGGCTTTATTCTTTTACTGCAATAACATTGCATTCTGACTATAGAAGCTGTAAGGGGGTGTCCGGCAGTCCTTTTTTGTGGGTACTGGATGCTTGTCTGTGGTGTGAGTCTTCAGAGGGCGTCATCCTGCCCTGGCCTCTCCTTCTCAATGAGTGACAAGCAGCATAGCTGGTGCTGCGTCATTTCCTTCTGGACTCACAGCGACTTTCCTTACAGTTAGCAACCCCCACCTGCAGTTGGACGGTGACCAAAGGGCCTGGCCAGTGTTGGGGTGACCAGCAGAAGCCCTCGCCGGTGCGCAGGGCTTTCTGGGGATGCACTGCGTTCTGCCAGCACCTTCACTTGTTTCATCTTCAAGCCGCCGAGTGTCACACAGGGGACCCTGAGAAAGGCCAGGGGCAGAGATGGACAAGGGCACCCACGTCTTCGAATTGGACGTGGAGGCAGCGGGCCGTCTGCTTGCGGCTCTGCTGCGCGAAGGGAAAGCCTCCCAGGCGCCGGCGGATTGATGGCTCTATCTATTTTTATGAGCTATAATTCTCTTGCCATAAAATCTGCTGCTTTACGGTATACAACTCAGTGCGTTTTACTGTATCAGGGCTGCGCAGCCTCCGCCACTCATTCCTGAGCATCTCCACCTCCCCCAAGGAAACCCCGCGCGCATCAGCCGCTTCGCCCTCCCCGCCCCACCTCCCCCAGTGCCTGGCAGCGGTGAATCCACTTTCTGTCTCCATGGATTTGGGCGTTTTGCTGACAGGGTCCACTGTCGCTTGTCCCTGAACATCTAAGAAAAGGAGAAACCAAAGCCCGGCGTAAGGGGAGCGAAAACCCGTTTCTAGACACTTCTCACTCAGCGTGAAAAGTGACAGTGACTCATTGCTCTCTAGCTCAGCCCCTGACTTGCTTCTGTGGGCCCTGCTTACACGCTGTGGCGCCCCCAGCGGCCAGTCACCAAGTCCGTCTGTGCAGGCGCCTGGGGCTCTGCCCCGCTGTCCACTCCGGTGGCTTCGATCCTCCTGAAAGCCTGGCACTGGATGCACCAATGTCCCCTGAGCCCGAGTCCTCCTCCTGAGCTTTGGTTTCACCAGCTACAGTGCATGGTGCTCAGATCCCTCCTCCGGGTGCTGCCACAAGTGACCTCAGAATTAGTGGTCAGAACACACATTTCCCAAGTTCTGGAAGTTGGTGATTCAAAATGGCGTCACTGGACAGAAGGTACCCCCAGGGGTACCTTCCCGAGGCTCCGGGAAAATCTGCTTCGTTTGCTTCCCCGTTGCTAGAGCTGCATCTTGCACCCTGTGGTTACATCCACAGTCTTCAAAGTCTGCAAGGTGTGGTCTCTTCTCTGGTTTGTTGTCACATCACCTTCTCCAACTCTGACACTTTCTGCGTGCCCTTTAATCACATCTGCAAAGTCCCCTTTACCACGGG
Organism: Scalopus aquaticus; assembly: GCA_004024925.1. NCBI lineage: Eukaryota > Metazoa > Chordata > Mammalia > Eulipotyphla > Talpidae > Scalopus > Scalopus aquaticus. The sequence continues at coordinate 4,546 of PVIJ01006623.1, forward strand.
AGGTAATAGGTCCTAGGAATTAGGACCTGGGTATTTGTGGAATAAAGGGAGGGGGCAAAAGGGAAGGGAGGAGAGGAAAAGAGGAAAGATGAAGAAAAAGGTGTGGTTTCCTCCCAGGATCTCTGATCCATGGATTTTTCTGATGACTGAGGAAAGAGGACTCTGGAGAAAGCAGGCCGCGTGGCCGAGCCCCCAGTTTTGATAGGGGCTGGGGGAGAGACTGGGGACACCTCTGTGCCTCTCTCGAATTGCTACAGTTCTCCTCTCAACTTCTTGTGGCTTCAGCCAGTGTGGACATGGGGCAAGAAGATGGTGAGGGGTAATAATACATCATGTTGAGCTGCGGCTCCAGGAATTTGGGGGGTTGTAGCTGTGGCCCAGGGACATACCAGGGAAAGTTCGGTCCCCCTGTCCCACTGTGTTTGGAAGGCAGCCCAGGAAAGCACTTGGAAGAGTGCTTAAGAAAGCACTGCACAGTAAGGCCTTCTTTTCTGCTTCCCTCACAGCCACTAAATTCAGCATACCGGAAACATGAAGATTGTGTAGGGTCCAGCCGGAGAAACCACACCAAACCCTTCACAATTTAGCATGTCATTCTCATGCAAATTCTTGCCTAAAACAGCAATCACAACTAATGCGCACAATTCCTAAAGCTAACAGTTGCTTCAGAAATCAAAATTTGCAGTCAGACTCTAGAGTTGTATGTAGGGGTAAAATTTGTTGTCCAGGTGCTGACTCCAGAGTCCAGTCTCAGTATGTCACTGCCTACTTCCCAAATGTGAAAAGAATCTTTTTTCCCAAAATTTGACATCCATTTACATTTGTTCAAAAAGGCAGAAATATAGGAAGAAGAGAAAGCATCATTACCTGGTAAAGAGCCTGCCTACATCCAGAAATACCAGCCCTAAAGAGTGGCTCATTACATACATTCTGTTTGAAGTCAAGAATAAATCCCATGTGGCTTCTCATCAATATTGCATAAAAGGTTTCAAGTCTGTGCAGCAAAGTAAGAAAAAAGAAAGAAATACTTAAGAGGCATAAAGGTAGAAACCAAATGGCCATAAATCTAGGCAAAAGTTCTGATACACAAAAATTCCAAGTGGACCAACAGAGAAGGTACTGGGTAAATAAGACAGTTCTGTAATGCTGCTCGACAGTTAAAATTAAAAAATTAATACCATTATTATGTCCCCACTATTAACTAGAAAAGATATTTTAAAATCTAAATTTCATCTCTGCAGATAAAACAAACTTGAACAAAAATGTGTACTGAAAGATTTGTTACGGTAAAGAAGTCATATGGCCTTTATTATTTCATACTAGTCTTATAAAAGTCCTAACAAAGTTTGCACAGAACTTCATAAGAGGGAAGAAATGCTAAGACCAATTTAAAGAAATAGGCCATGTGTGTGATATAAGGGGAACAGAGCATGTCTTCTTAGAGATTAAGATTACATAAAGTTATGGTAAATAGAACAGTATGGCATTGACCCTGGGGTGTGTACAAAGGCCAGGGGAGCACCTCGGGCAGCTGGCAACAGAGCCACCTACCCTGCAAGCCTGGGGCATGACAAAGGTGGCAATAAAATTGATAGAGAAAGAACAAACCAAACAACCAGTGATTCCAAGATAATGAGATGTCTTCCTTTTGGAAGATGAAAACATTAGGCTATTGTCTCCCTACCATATCCAAAATGAATTTCCATCGTGCAGAGGGCACCTTTGTTAAACATGAAACTATAAAAGCCTTGAAGAAAGCGTGGACAGATGGTGTTATGAGAGTGACGTAAGGACAAATTCTTTTTAACTATCAGCAAAACATGAATTACCGCTAAAATGTTTGATCTGATCATCGAATTAAATTAGAAATTCTCATGCCAAGAGGCAGGAGAATTGGAAAAGACAAGAACAGATTTTTCAAGCTATATAACTGACAAAATTTCAGTAACCAGAATATATAAAGAATCTTGATCTAAAGACTCCCTATTCAAAAAGACAAATGCAATAGAAAGTGTGTGGGGGTGGTGTGGGGGAGATGATGAGGTAATTCCCCGAGAAGGACAACTTCATAGTCAATAAATATAGGTAAACATTCTTAAGCTCACCTATCAATGAGCAGATCAAGATGAAACAGAATGAGCTACCATGACATCCACCAATTCAGGGCAATTAACACATTGTTCGAACCATGTGTTGGTGAAGAGATATGGGTAGGTGGTGTCCTATACCAGTGCTAACTGGTAGAAGTGACCACGCCCAAGAGTAATTTGGCATTTTGGGTACATTCTCCTCCAGAGAAACTCAGGTGTTTGCTGCAGCTTTATTATTTCATAGCAATAGAAGTGAAACTGCCCAGCAACAGAGGGATGGATAAGTAATCTGAGGTCTAGTAACCAAGCAGAAGTACCAAAGTGGGTACATTTCTAAGGCATGATGTTGCACCAAAAAAGCAAACAGCAAAAGAAGTGAACCGCATTGTACTATTTATCTAAATTTTAAAAACGCAGAACAACAGTGCACATACTATGGCGGGGGTGGCAGGACGCATTCACCGGGCGACTGACAGCGGCCTCAGGATATCGTTAAGGAGATATTGCAGCATCTTTAAGGAAGGAAGGCAGGAAAGAAATGAGAGAATGGATTTGCAATGTTTTATTTCTACAAGCGCTTAGAGGCCAAACACATCTGGCAAAATCTCATGTTTACTTTTGGGGGCAGATGCTAGACGGTTGAACATGGACAGCCTTGCACATGGGACCCTGAGAGGGGATCCACTTCAGAGAGGGGACTCGGGTGGGGCAAGAAGCCAAGGCTCTTGTCCAGCCTCAGGCTCATCCACTGGCCTCTGGGACACTCCAGGGGTGCTTAAAACATCGGGCCTGTCTGGCTCATACTAACACTAAAGAGTCGCTTAAAATTAGCACCAAAAGTGTGAGGCAAGATGGAGTCAGCAGCCCACAGAGGTTTAATGTTGAGCCTGGGCACAGAGAGGGGCTGTGGCCACATGGAGGGGGACAGCAGGAGAGAAGATGGGACCCAGCCCCTTCTCTGCTGATGACCAATGATGTCACCTGGGAGAAGCTCACCTCAGGTTCTCAAGCTCTGAACAACGACCTCTTAGGCTTCCTCCAAGTTAGCTCATGGCCACAAGTGCTCACTAAGATGATAGTTACTGTGGTAAATTGACAAATGATTTGTTTAACCTTCATGGTGTGGTGAAGTAGGCGTGGTACCGACCAGGAAACTGAAGCACAGAGAGGTTAAGCCTCATGCCCAAAGTCACCCAGCTTAGAGGTAGCACCTATAGGACAGAAACCCAAGGGAGTTGGAATCTAGATGTGCAGGGCATTGTGGGTAAAGACATTCAGAGCAAAGACACTGCAGTGTGGTCATGAGAGAGAGGAGGCGCAGGACCAAGCACAGCTGCTAGCTCAAATGTGGGAGTTGTGGGCCTCCCTGGTGGCGCAAGGGGTTAAGTCTCAGCACTATGAAGCTATCCAGAGCCACTGCAGCACCAGTTCGATCCCCGGCCCAGGAGCTTCCCACATGGCGCAGCAGACCTCTCCTGTCTCCCCGCTGCTCCCCTCAGCAGTGTGCTTCAGTTTATCTGCCCGTTCTGTTCCCCACTCTGTCTCTGGGGAATCCCACACACACCTCTGGCCTGCACCCCAGCTTGTATACATAAATAAATAAATCTTTTTTAAAATGTGGGCATTTCATAGGAAGGCAGCTATAAGGTGGTAGGTGGTAGGTGGGGAGAGGGGTTGCAGGGGGTGGGGGGCCTCGACCTCTGCTTCCAAGGAGCCTATGCTGGCGTTTGCGGTCCGTCATGATGCAGGGAGTGAGTGAATCCGATGTGTACTTTGAGAAGATTAATTTGCTATAATTTCCTCCTAAATTTCATTTTGTTCAATACAGAAAATCAGTCTTGGACCGCCATTGTACTCAGTTCTTAAAGTGCATCTCCTTACAAATTCATAGGTCCTTTGCTCCTGAAACATCCATCCATCCACCCATCCACCCACCTATCATTTATCTCCTATTATCTATCTATCATCAATCTACCTCTAGACAAATCTAATCTTTTATTAACTAACTTTAATTAACTAATTGTTTACTTTCACAGAGGGATGGAGTTCTAGCTAATCTTGCTTCCATGGAAGTCAGAGAAAAAAATTAAATCATTTAATCAAAACTATTCTTTGAGACACTGTACTTGCCTAAACACTATCTGTGTTCACTCTAATTATTCAATTCAGCCTTCATTATAGTAAAATCACATTGCTGTCTTTTTGAAACATGAAAAGGATGTCTAATGTCAGAAGAACCATTAGGGAAGTGTGCCCAGATCTTGGCCTATGTGTCTCTTTTCTTCTCTTTGGTTTTACTTAATTGGAAGCTGTTACACACATTTTTCTTTTCCCATATTGATTTTCATTCTTTCTAGTCTCATTTCAGAACTCACTCAACCATTTCTGCTTCTTCAGAAGATGCTATTCTGTTGGTAATAGAGAAAGCTCCAGGTGCAATTCTGTAATCTAATTTCAGGATGTTATTAAGAGCATTTAATTCACATAATTGTGTTTGATTAGGAAAAAATGACTAAATCTTGGATTGAATTGACTGGGACATAACTATTTTTGGGGTTGTTATTAAGAATTTCAGTATTGTTAGGCAATTTCTCATGGTGGTTTGAGGTGTCTAATTTTACTAATAATAATGGATCTCCTTGTAAAGTCTTCTATAGGGAAGTCTTTTATACTTAAGGGGGACAAGCATGTTCCTTTGCTATAACCTAAATGTCTCAGACATTTTCCCATTATTCTCATTAAGATTAGGGAACTGAAGCTTGAGACCTCAGTGACCATCTTAAAGCTCATTAGTACTGGGAGGCTTCATCCCTTGTTCTCAGTCTTAACAGTCAAGTCTCCTCCAATCATTGTCATATTAATGACAAGACTACATTTCCATGTTATCCTTTAAAAAAATGTTTTCCATTTGTCTTTAAGAAACCTGGGAATCAAGTAACCTGCATCTTAGAAACACAGTATGGTTGTGTGTGGGTCAACAATTTCTATAAAAGAAGGAGGGTTGGGAAGGTTCCCATTGGCTGTTGATAATTCTGGTGAAGGTCTGCTCTTTAAATTATGGCCCAGTATAATTCACTTCAGCTCATTCGTGACAGGACTGTGGGCGCCAAGATTGAACAATTATTATACACTGGTCTCTGAATGGCAAGATCAATAACTCTTTTCCCAGTTACTTCTTGTATCCCTTTGGTATTGCAGATTGCAGTTGCTCAACTCAGCACCTCATAGGTGGAGGCAGAGCTTTCCCGAGCACAGCAGGACTCTTAGTGACAGTCCTGGTCTCTCTCCACTAGATGCCAGTAGAACGCTCCTTCCTAATTGTCACAACCAAAATCTGTTTCCAGGTATTGCCCAGTGCCCTGGGGCAAGTCTTCCTTGGTTGAGAACCATTGCTGTTGATGATACAGGCAAAGAAAATATTTTATTCTCTTTAATAATTGAATCTTCTAACTTAAAGAGGCATCATTCCTTACTTAGAAGCACATTTATCTATTGATCATCATATCATCAATAGAAATCAGTTCAGAAAATCTTCCAGGAGAGAAAGGAACCAAAATCTAGTTAATTGAAACTTGACCTCTAGGGCCAGGTATTTAAAGATGTCCTCAGCCTGCTGTCTTACCAAAATCAATACAAGCGACAATTTCACCCACCTTAACTATGCAACACATTTTCTTCTCGTGATATTCATTTTTGAGATCTGAGAACTAGGATTTAAGAAAACAAACCAGAGTTGGTGTCTTTGTTGCATAATAAATGTGTTTTACATCCAGCGACCTGATTCCTTTGCAAATTTGGTCATCCCACCAATTTTCCTTAACATCATTTAAAATGAAACAATCATTTATAATAGAAAACAGGGGCAAGCCTCTGGGTAAAGAGGCATACAAGGGAAGGGGAGGACAAAGCAGTTTTGGAAGATGCCAGATGAAAGGGTATTTGTAGATTCTAGGTCCAGACACGAGCATCAGGACACTGGGCTGAGTACAAGGCTTTGGTGCTGGATCAATTCCTATCTCAGTCCTCCTTATTTAACCATGTGATCTTGACAAAACATTTGATTTTTCCCTGCCTTGGTTTTTTGGTTTGTTTTACGATGAGGCTGGAAGGAATCAGTGAGCTGATACTTGTGAAGCATTTAGGAGAGTTTCCAACCATACTAAGTGCGTGTTAAGTGTTAGCTATTATAATTCAAACAATGTAGAAAGTTTTACATTTAAAACTACCTGTTGACACAGGTAGTGGCTGAATGTGGGTCTGGCCCGCCAGGCTAGCACTGAACCCCAGTATCAGCTGCTATGTGATGCCTGGCCTTGCTTTGGTCAATCTAAGTTGGTTGTGAAAATTAAATAAGAGACAGGCAGAGCCACTGGCATGGGGCTGAGTCCAAAAAGGAACAAATGCCAGGTTACTTCCCCAAGTTTGAAGACTCATGTCCCAATCCTGAGAGGCTATGAGACCCAGGAGCATTCCTGAATATTCTGGAGGCTTCATTTTTGCATCCATTGAACACTAAATCCATCTACCCCTCTGTCCATTCAATAAACTGTAGTTGATTTCTCCTTGTGTGTCACATTAAGGACTAGAAATCTTGAAACCCTTCATTTCTTTTTAAATCATGGAGAATGTAAATTATTAAATCATTTTGAATATGTACAAGAGAAGTCAGTGTATTTTAACCAACCCCTGTTTACCCACCACTCAGCTGTCACATTGATCAACTCCTGCAAACCTCCCTCAGATTTCAACTCCCAGGACCCGTAGGAGGTCACAAGGGCAGGCTGAAGGAGACCTAGGGGTTTGCATTAACTCCAATCTCAATATGAGTTCCCAGCATGGTGTGGCTACTTCCCAAACTATTGCAATACCTGCCTGGGCTACCTTCATGCAGGCATCACCTTCAGAATAAAGGCAGTGACTATTCTCCCATGAGCCACTCAAGCTTGACCTGGAGTTTTCGTTCTGTTCCCATCTCACACTCCCAGAGACCCTATATGCACAAGAAAGGCCCAGGAAGAGAAACGGCCAGAGACCTAAGCAGCTGGACTCTGTGAGTAGTGATTAGGACTGCCATTTATTAAACGCTTGGTGTGTGCAAGACACAGTGCCAGGTACTTTCTAGCAATTATCCCATGGACTATCAGAAACACCCATTTTATGGATGTTCCTGAGGATAATAACACTTGAGATTCATCCCAGCTCACACAGCAGTGCATGGCAGGTCAGGGACTTGAACCCAGGAGTGTGACGTCCAAACCCAACCTCACCAGCCCAGGGTGCGTCCACCAGCTGGAGGAGAGGAGACAGGCTCCACATCGTTCCCCAGGTGCCTCGAAGGTGGGCACGTGGAAGCAGAGCTCGAGCGACTCTGTGCCTCAAAGGGCAGACGCAGACTCTCAGCATGGAAGTGACAGGCAGTTCATTTCTACACAAAGTGCTTCTGATTTGCCAGTGCTGCCCGGTGCAGTGCCAGTGCTGCCGCAGAGGCATTGAGTTCCCTGTCTCTGGAGGTGTGTAAGCAGAAGTGTAGTGCAGGAGGTAGGACGAGAACAGGTCAGGCAGATCTGTATTTAGAAGCTCAGTGGTTTAGACACTAACCTCAGAGTCTCAGTTTCCTACCTGTAAACTGAAAGTAATTAACAGAGTTGTTTTGAGAATTAAAGATGCTATTTACAGAAGCTCTGATTCGTTCTACATGTTTAAGTAACGGGCAGACTTGTTTCTGATTTCTGCATAGGTGCTTGCTTCGGGAAGGCTGGAGATTTCACCTTTATGCATTAATCCATCCTAATAGATACCCAGGAATCCTTGTTTTGTAAGATCTGCTACAAAGTAATTTTATCTATCTCCGGAAAGCAAACATTTCTCAATATCCATCAGCTGCATATTCTTATTAACTTACTAACCTAAAGTCATCCTTCACTTTTGCATGGATTGAGAAAAGGATCAAGCAAGCAGAATAATGGTTAAGGGCTCCATCCACTGAATCTTGGCTTATGGCGGCCATAAAAGCAGTATGGCTATTTTTAAGTTAGCTCGGCTTAGTGTACATGGTGCAGACAGGCATGGAATGTGGACTTGAGAGTCTGAAAGTATCTTGGGACTATGATGTTGGCTCAGGTTCGCCCTGTGAGGCTGGGTGGGAGAGGATGAAGAACCACAGGCAAGGAGAGCACACCCTTGTCGCTGAGCTGGAGCCTTCACCTTGCACAGCTTTCTGGGGCTCAGAAGGGGTCCGAGGTGCCAGAACAAAAGAAACCAGCATGATAGCGTGGACCTCAGTCCAGACCTCAGTCCAGATCTTACCTGGTCATTCAGCAAAATGTTTGCTTTTTCAAACTCTTTTGGTTACCGAGAGAGTACTTCGTCAGCATGGCTCTCTACCAGGCTGGACGTGGGCGTAAGCTAGTGGTTTTCAATTCCTTTCAAAGTTATGTAGCGCTTTTCTTTACACGGCTTTTCTCAGGGGACAGTGGTCTGCAAGACAAACGAAGCCAAAGAACTGAAGCCTTGTATCTGCGTGAACCAGGACTTCCCTGCACAGCGCCTCCTACTGGCCTAGAGACTCCCCTTGAGCCTCTGGGAGAACTGTCCCCAAGGAGACTGCTGGGCACAATTCGTATCCCTTTCTTGTTTTGAGGGCCTTTTTCCCCTCAGTTGGCTTGCAAGCCCTTCTAGCATGGTTGATGGCAAGAAAGCAGAGGCGTGTTCCTGCCAAGTTGGCCTTGGAACCACCTGGGTATAGTATGTCCTAGTTCTTAACAATGAAAAATGTCTTTTAGCAATGGTAATTAATAAACAATAATTAATAATACCTAATTAATCATTTTAAAGAACATTCAATAAGAAAATGGTTTTGATTTACTTTGCTTCTGACGCTTTTGCTTGACATATCATTATTTTCTAAGTTAAAGGTCCTGGAGGAGGTGGTAATACAATAGTTACCTGCATTTATTAAAAAAAAAAATCAGGGCCTCCCCAGTGGTGCAGCGGTTGAGCGCTGCGCTGTGGCGCTGTCGGCAGCGGCGACGCGGGTTTGACACCTGGCCGGGGAGATTCCCACATGGCACGGCAGACCTCCCCTGCCTCGCCCGCTGCTCCCCTCAGCAGTGTATTTCTGATCTGCCTGTTCTGCTCCCCACTCCGTCTCTGGTGAACCCTCTCGCCGCCCCATGCCTCTGGCCTGTACCCCAGCTTGTATGTATAAATAAAAAATAAATCTTTAAAAAAAAATCAGGAAATAGTTGTTTACTTGACATTGTCATGATTTGAATGGTCTTGGAAAAAGTCAAGATCGTGAGCTTTGTGTGAATGGGGGTTCCATCACCTTTGGAAAGGGGTGTGGTGGCTGTCCTCATGGACACTCAGCTGACCCTACTTCAACCAGGAAGCTTCTTGAATGGGGTCTGGGGCAAAGTGGGTGTTAAGCATGTATTGACTGAGTCAGAACAGCCCCGGGGCAAGAAGCAACCCCAGCACGGTATGCGCTCCAGCACGCTGCTAAAACGTCATTCCTGCATGGGCACCCTGGGCTTTGCTCACTCATTATTTCTCCCTCTGTCTGGCGCTCCTCTCTTCAGAAAGTGAAGAGGCGATATGAGTTAGGATACATTTACATTTTTAATTTTCTTCCAGTAGAATGACCTTTTTTTAAAAGTGGAGTGGTGGTAATTGGCTCAAGTCGATGCTGAAAGCAATTAGCAGGATGACATGAAAAATGACCCTAAAAAAATGTAGATTTAATTGAGGAAAGTAGCAATATGAAATTAAGTTGCCAGCCTTGAACATTGTAATTAATTCTAGGGGGAGGAGAAGGCTCTCGCTGATTTGCACTGCCACCTGTCTCATTTTGCTTTCCCCCATCCGGGTCACTCAGGCAGACGGCCATCAGGACACCCTCTTCCCTCAATGATGACCTCATGACTCAGTGACTGTAGAGAATCTCTTCTGGTGACATTTTCAGCACTTTCTGCTAGCACCATGCCACATCATAAATTCAGCCAGGACACATGAAATGTGATGGTGGACTCAGTGGGTCTGGCAGGTCTCTCTGGGATCAGATACTAGGGAGCTAATGATATGAAGCCCCCAATCAGGGCCATGTCAACACACTTGGCCATGATATCGTTGCCACTCCGTAGACTCACTAAGTGAAGGAAGTGGAGGGAAGGAAGTCTGCAGGAAGAAAGGATTCAAGTCTGAAAATTCTGCCTAAATCTCTCCCAATTCAGCCTCCCTAGTGTCTGAAATCCCTCCATTACAAACTCACACTGGTTAATTTCTCTGGGTATATTTTTAAAAGTTAAAGACTCTCAGAAGGCACCTCCATATCCCAGTGTGAATTAACTGATTGATTGATTGATTGATTGATTAGATATGGTTTCTCACTGGCATTAGAGGTAGATGGGGTTTTGAGTGGTAGGACTACGATCCAGCCCTCGTATGCCCTTCTCATCGAGGTCTTCCAGGATGTGCTAAGTTATCTGACAATTCACACTACAACAGGGTTCTAGGATACTTTGGAGAAAGCCTCTGTCTTCTCTCTACATGGTCAGAGAAGGCATAAGCTGGGCCCCTTTCTCATGATAACTATTGGCAAAAACAAACAAACAAAAAAACCTCTATGCAGTGAAGAATGTCATGCCATATATTCCTGGCTACAAAAGGCAAAGAAATAGTATAAACAAAGTGTGGGAGCATGTGCAAACCTTGCCCACCTTGACCAATGCATGGGTCTTAAGGTTATGTACAGTTCTAGTTGAAAGTAAGATGGGCATATCAATTCCCATTTCAGAAATGCTATCCCCATTTCTCACTGATCTTTAAAGTACAGGGGCTAATGATGTTAACTCTCATTGCTCTTGCCCTTGAGCTTGTCAATGAAATAATGATCTCCTTGAAACATGTGCACGTCCATATTTTGCTTCCTTAAGAATTCTTTTGCAAAGTAAATGCTCTGTACTGGAATTGATCTATTGTGTAAGCTTTTGCTTTTACCTTGCAGCATTTTACTCAGCAAGCAACATTTTACTCAAATGAGAAGGATGAATAATTTGTCTTTTTCTCTTTCAATGTAAACCTCTATTGTCCTCAGAGCACACACAACTAGGATATTTTGAAGCTAATCAACAAAAAAGCCTGAGCTTGTTTTTGCAAATGTCTATAAAAATCTCTAGTGGTAACCCCTCTTTCACTTGACATTGTAAATTTGTGTCTTCTCTTTGTCTTCTCAGAATGGGTATGTGTTGTGCCAACCTGCCCAAGCAAGACTACATTTCCCAGAATTTTCTTCTATGTTTGGTGCTGGGCCAGGGTTGGCCCTAAGGGAAATTTACAAGATATTTGCAAGGCAGAAATAAAACTGCAGCTGGTGTAGGGCAAGGGTTGATCAGCTCCTGCACCGTATGACTTCTCTGAGGCTCACCTTGTGGGTGGGGGCAGTAGTACCTGCAGATTCCGGGCCAGGTACATATGCAGCTTCAGGCCAAGTGCATAGACAGTCTTGTGAGACATTGCAGTGGGGTGCTTAGCAGCAGTGAAAGACCCACGCAGGTTCCAGTTTGTGTTCCTGCATTCCAGCTGGTGCTGCTTGTCCTGGATTCTCCTTTGTGTCCCCTTTTCATTGCTGACTGGCATCTCTGCTATTTAATCTAGATGTGTCACTAGCTCCCCCAACTGCATAAGACCAAATTCCTAGGATCAGTCCCCTATTCCATTACTCATATTGGTTCAAATCTTCTGATAAACCCTCAGCTGATAAAGGCAATCTTGCTAAGGAATGATCAATTTTTTTCAGAGTCAACTATTGTCCTTGCTAATTTCCTTTAACATTTATCTATTTTCTATCTCTTCAGTTTCTGCTCTATATTTTTCTCCCTTCTATATGTTGTGGGTTTAATTTCTATGTATTTTGCACTTATTTTTCTAGTTGCATAATGTGGAAACTTGCTCAAAACAAAGATTTTACATCAGTATTCTAAGATCTGAAGCTATACATTTCTCTTGTCAATGGTTTAGCTAACTCTGAATTTTGTTATCTTGGCTTTTTTTCAGCTTTATTAAGATATAATTGACAAATAAAATTGCGAGGTATTTCCAGTGTAGACACAATGCTTTGACATAGGTTTATGTTGTGATGGGACTTTCTCTATCGAGTTAATTAACACATCCATGCACCTTGTGTTTTGACAATGATTGTTTCACTGCAGAATGCTTTCTTATTGCTTGTGATTTCTTTCTGTCTTTAGAAATGTGTTGATTAATTTCAAAGCATTTGGAGACATTTTAGATACCTTATTGATTTCCATTTTTAATTTTGTTAAGATTCAAAAATACACTTTCACAGATTTCAATATTTTGATTTTTATTAAGCCAGACTTTATGAATCAGCATATGGCCTAAGTTGGTCTCACATGTCCCATGTGTTCTTGGCAAATGAATGTGATTCTCCATTGTTCAGTAGGTCAAGTTAGGTCAAGTTTGTTGATATAGTGTTAGTCAAATCTTCCATATCCTCACTGGTTTGTTGAGCCCACTTTTTCTGTTAATTACCAAGAAGAAGGTGTTAAAATCTCCAACTACATCTATTTCTCTCTTTGATACTGTTGTTTTCCTGGATTTTGAATTTCTGTATCCATTTTGTATTTACTTTGTGGTATTAGGTATCCTGATGAATTGAGCCTTTATCACTAGAAAATGGTCCTCTTTTTCTCTATTCATAGTCTTTGTCTTGAAATTTACTTTGGCTGGTAATAATATAGTGATGGCAGCTTTCATATACACGAGCTCTGCAGGATGTGTCTTTTTCCATCCTTTTTCTTTCAGACTATCTAGGTCATTACATTTCAAGTGCAGTATTTTTTATAAATTATTTTTTTGGCCATACATGCAGAAAAAAACCATAAAAATTACCAATTCCATTATGATAAAAGAAGAATTTCTAATGGTATTATGTCTGGGTAGCTATCAACCAAATATTAGCTTTCAAGACTTTAGGCAAGTGATTGATTAAAAATATAATTTCCCCATAATTTGTCAGTTGTTCAGCTCATCTGGATCCGTTGACAGCTGTTTCTTAAGCAAGAGAAATATGAGACTGTCAAAGGCAGTTTGGATGGCTGGTGTTACATATTGCAATAATAACATCATTTGAATGAAATGAGATTATAAGCGTTTGCTGCTATCTCTGAACAAACACCTTCGTCTTGCGGCATCTCAGAGGATTTGCCCACAGCACTTTGATGATTCTAACTCAAGCACTATCCTGAGAATTGAGATGAAAAGACAAAGAATGAAGAACAAAGCAATCATTCCACTTTAGGTGCCTTGAAACTAAACAATCGTTAGCAGTTAAATGACCTTACGTATCCACTCTCATTTTTATCCATGACCAACGTGTGCATTCTAATCTTTCAAGCTCCTAGACTGAATTTAAAATGTTCTCTATAGGGTCAGACAAATATGATAATAAAACTAATAGGATGGTAATGATTATACTCTAGATGTATTATTATCTGTATTTCTATTTGTCACCAAAGGCTTACTCTTCCTTTTCACAGTAAGTATTGGGGTCAGTTTGAAGTCTAGAAGTGTTTTTGAAAGAAAGACTTGTTTCTTATATAATTTTCTAATATTTTTTGCCAAAGCCCTATAGATGGTAGTTACACACAGCCAGCAGCCAGTTGAAACACAGAAGCACTTCTGCAGTATTCCTGCAGAAAATGCATAACGAATCTAATCATGAGGGGATAACAGACTCTACTGAGAAGCTTTCTATAAAGTGACGGGCTTGCATTCTTCAAAAATGGCATCAGGGGAAGGATGTAGGGCTGATGATTGGTGCTCCATTAATGGTGATCAGGAGACGTGGCAACAAGAGGTAACGTGATCTCAGACTGGATTCTGAACCAAAGGGGAGAGGAACACAAAAGGACATTATGAGGATACTTAGTCTCTGACTGGACTTCGGGCTAGATAATGACACTGGATTGCTGTTCAGTTTCCTGATTCTGGTCAATGGGTTGTAGTTAAATAAGAGAGTGTCTTTGTTTTGGGACACACACATGAAAATATTTAGGGGTAAATGGGTTCACTCCAAATGGTTCAGAAAAAAATTCTTTCTCTCATTACCTCTCCCCTCTTCCCAACAGATAATTGAACCTGGGCAAAGAATGAGAGTTCTGGGCCTCCCTGGCGGCGCAGCAGTTAAGCGCCGCGCTGTGGAGTTGTCCGCAGCAGCAACGCAAGTTCAACACCCGGCCAGGGAGATTCCCACATGGTGTGGCAGACGTCACCCGCTGCTCCGCTGCTCCCCTCGGCAGTGTACTTCAGTCTGTCTGCCTGTTCTGCTCCCTGCTCTGTCTCTGGTGAAACTTCTCACCACCCCAGGCCTGTACCCCAGCTTGTATGCATAAATAAACAAATCTTAAAAAAAAAAGAATGAGAGTTCCTTGTACTATTTCTCTGAGTTTGCAATTATATCAAAATAAAAAGCTACCAAAACAAACAGCTAACAGATTAGCTTCCCCGCTCACCTATCTATTAGAGATTAGAAAATACTCAATTTCCTTTAGCAGAAAGGACAAAAGCACAGACATTTGAACTAGAAGATTGATTTGAATTCAGACTAACTGTGTGATCTGGGATAAATTACTTAACTTCACTGACCTTCAGTTTTCTCCTTTATCAAACAGAGATAACAAAGCCTATAATAAGTTATTATAAGGATTAAGCAAAATTACATATGCAAATAGCTTCATTAGGTGTTGAACACAGTGAGCCCTAATAAATGTTTTTAAACTAATTAAAGTGTGTCCAATAATACCGTGTAGGCCAACGCGGTCTAAAAGAAACAGAATGCCATCTAAAATGTAATGTTTACATAAATTTCATGATGTAGAAGCAGCATGTGAAATTAATTTTAATGATGCATTTTAATTGAATCTAATGTATTTATTTCAAGATAAAATCATTACAAAAACTATCGAGACTTGCTGCATTCTTTTTTTCCCCCTAAATGCTCAGGTCCCGGCCTGCATTCTCTGGCCCCAGCACCTTTCTCAAGCCACATTCCAGATTCTTAACAGCCACTTGGATGAGTGGCGGCCGCACCGGGTGACACAAATACCAGCATTCAAAGCCAGACTCCTTCTCAGATTTCATGCTTCTCTGGTCAATGTTTCCCGACTGTTCTCACAGACAGCCCTGTCAACTATCTCGCAAACACTCTTTAGGTATCACAGGCTGGTCATTCTCCTTACAAAACAGCCTCAAAGAAAATCCTATTTCTGATCAAGCCTGTCATTTCATCCACGTTCCTTTTGGGGAAAGGGAAGCGGAGGCCCGCAGTGACTAGAAGGGCTTCTCATGTGACCCCAGCTTCAAATGACACCCCTGGCGGACACGGTTAACCCAGAAGTGCGCCCTAGCCAGGCCAGCCCCACTTCATTTCCGGTTCTTCCCACGCTGGGGAGGCCTCGTTGCCCCAGCAGCCTTATCACGACCACTTCACAGAGGAGAAGACTGAGGTTCTGAGAAGTTCAGGGGCTGCGTCGGGGCCACGCCTCAGGAAGTACTGGACGTTTCTGCTCTTCTTCCAATTCAGAATGGCCGGAAATCACGGTCATCCCCACCCCTCCCGCCACGGGCCGGCGAGGAGCTGCTGGCTCCGCCCTCAGCCTGTCCAGGGCGCCTCACTTCTCCTTCAGCCTCCTCAAAACTAGCGCTGTTGTCTCCCAGCTCTGGCGACCCCGCCAGGACACTCCCAGACATTCTCAGTGCCCACCGGGACACGTGAACGGCATTTAATAGTATTAACCGACTTGTAATGATCTTTCCAAAGCAGGAAACATCCATAGAGGCTAATTCCATTGCAATAGATTTTTTTTTTTTAAAGAAAACACCACTAAGTTAAAAAAAAAAAACAACACACACCTTGAAAAATAGTTTAGAGGCTACAGAAGGGGAAAAAGAACAAATTGCTCCCCTGCTGAAGGGGAATGGAGATGGGGAAACGGAGAAGAAATAAAGATGGGAAATGTGGTTCAACTGTGTCATAAAACATCTCCCAGAGCAAAACAGCCTCATTGACATAGCCATGGCCCAACGCCCTGCCTCGGATTGGGCTGATCAGAAAATGGGGGGGAGCAGGGCCCAGGGCACCACGGAGGGCAGGAAGGGAGCGGCAGGGCTTGGGGCTTGCGCTGCTGGGCGCTGCCTTTGCCCAGGCCGACCCCGCCAGCGCCAGCGCCGGCGCACGCGCCTCTCTCCATCGCACAGCACAGAGCGCACAGAGCGCACGGAGCAGGCGCACGGCGAGCGAGCGCTCAGCTGGGCTCATCTCACGCTGGGTGAACGGCGCTGTTCCCCTCATCAGCAGTAACCCCGCGATCCTCCTCTTCCCGGTATAAGCTACAATCAATATGTGTATTAACAGCGAGTGACGAGCACAGAGCAAAAAAACATGAACATGATCGGTTGGGGACACATTCGATTTAATTTTCTTTCTTTACTCATAAGCTCCTAAGGGACCTATAACTCATTCTTTAGAGGGAGAGAAGGAAGAAAAGAGAGAAAATGCAAGTGAGAAAGAAAGCGATTGTTAGCAGTGGCCTGTCAAGCAAGTCCCTGGCGTGACTTCGCCAGGAGGACCTGGGTGAGGACTCTGCTGCGCGCGGGGGCAGCGGCGTGGCAGGGCGACAGTCGACTCTCGCGAAGGCCCCAAACTACGTCCCCAGCTCCAAGGGACACGGGCCTGCTAGCTCTGTGGGTGGGATGGTCTCAGGCCGAGTCCATCTGGCCAGGGCTGCAGGCAGGTCCAGGACAGGGAGGTGGCCCCACCCAAGGCCAGGCGTGATCATGGTCGGTACCATCGCCTGCTCCCCAAGGGCAGGGACCCAGCCCTCCTCACGCATCTGTGCGTGAACCTCACACGCAGAGAGCACAACAAAGGAGCCCGTGAACTTCTGTTGCGGGAACAGATGAGGAAGGAAGGAAGGATGGAAGGGAAAAGCAGGGAAGGAAGGGAGGGGAGGGGAGGGGAGGGGAGAGGACGAGAGGGGACAGAGTAGGGTAGAGAGGGGAGGGGAGGGGAGGGGAGGGGAGAGGAAGAGAGGGGACAGAGTAGGGAAGAGAGGGAAGGGAAGGGAAGGGAAGGGGAGGGAAGGGAAGGGGAGGGGAGGGTCACACCCTCTATTCCAAGCCACCTTGAAACCCTGGTGCTGAACACACCCTTTTCATTTTTAAAACCACACCACCCAAAGTCCAGCCATGGAATATTATTGCCATGTGCATGGGACGGGACTGACGTGCATTTAAGCGCCTAGAGCGTGGTATGTGAGACCTGGTTTATTCTGGGGAGTTTCTGGCTGATTCTACCTTAAGAGATATTCTCAGTGCCGGGAATTCCCTCTCACATGTGACGGAGTGTGCTCTCGGCATCACAAACACCCTGAGGCCCCAGACCTGAAGTTTTGAGTTCCTGCCCTGACGAGCTCGGGGGAATGTGACAGGTGGAGCTGATGTGCAGACCTCAGTCTACGGTGCCAGCCAGGGACATGCGGGGACTCCAGCACCCAGGTGTCCGGAGGAGCCAGCCCAAAGGCCAGCCAGACTGCTAGGTGGTCTCAGGGGCAGAAGCCCAGCTCTGGCCCTCTCTTGATAATCACATGCTGTGAGGGATGAACGGTGTTGCCAGCTGAGTTTACCACTCACTATCGAGGCAGCACACAGGGCCTGGTTAAACTCGCTCAGGAAGCGCCTCTGGCCAGGGAACACCGGCCACTTGCCAGAGCTGCCCATGTGCTCTGATGTGTTATTAACATAGTAGCTCGTTCCACCCGCAGGGTCCCGTGGGCTGGCTCCTGTCCTCACTCTCTGTTAATGGGGAGACACCACCATCAGGAGCTCTGGCCCAGTCCCTATTCTATGGCTCGTAGGTGGTAGGACCAGCAGGGGGCTTAGCATTTGGTCATGACAAGATGACAGTGCTTTTCAGCAGTCTGTGTGGCCTTTGCAGCCAAGACCTCCCAGGCCCTCCCTGAACTCACCTCTGCTATCCACCCCTTTGTTAAGTGGGGGTCTAATTCTATAGCGCTCCCCACTGCAATAGGTTGTGCTGAAGGTGAAAATTAATAATTTCTGGTGATACTTGGCCTATCGTATATGTTTGATAGATGGAATCATTATTCTTAGGTTAAAGGTTGGAAGTGACAGAAACAGGAATCTCAATTTCTATTAAGTTGAACTCCCTTTGTCCATAATGCAGGTTGGACCTACTAAAAACAGAAAGCTGTTTATATTGATATTCCTTTAAAAGATCTTTCTACAAGGTAAATGCCACAGGGCTGTTTCCAGGACAGCCTTGGGTTTCCATCACCATGAACGTGGGAATGAGTCTGGCCACGGGTGTGAGGGGTTAGTGGTCAAGTTCATAGTCTGGTCTCTTTGAGGGATACTTTGTTTTTCTGAGCACTGGGGAAGAAAGTCAAATTTCCATCCTCCTTCCTTACCAGAGGCCACTCCATTTATTGGTTTTCTTTTTTAAAGATTTATTTATTTATGCATACAAACTGGGTTATAGGCCAGAAGTGTGGGGGAGGGGTAAGAGGATTCACCAGAGACAGAGTGGGGAGCAGAACAGGCAGATCTACTGAAGTACAGTGCTGAGGGGAGCAGCGGGGAGACGGGAGACGTCTGCTGAGCCATGTGGGTCAGCTCCCTGGCCAGGGATCGAACTCATGCTGCAGTGGCTCTGGACAGCGTCATAGTGCTAAGACTTAACCCATTGCGCCACCAGGGAGACCCCATTTATTGGTTTTCTAACAAGTCCCAGGCAAGCCAAGGATGGGGGACATGGGTATGCTCCCATCACAGCATCCAGAGGGGTCCCTCACCCCCAAATGATCCCATGACCTGGTCAAGGTCTCCCACTCAGTGAAAGATGGTACTGGGGCCCCAGCTTCCCACCAGCTCCCAGAAATGTACCCTGTGCAGTTGGTCAGGCTTTGGAAATCTTTGGGCTCCAAAAACTTTCAAAAATTTAAATATTAAAATCACTTTAGGGGGCCTCCCCAGTGGCGCAGTGCTTAAAGCACTGCGCTGTGGAGCTGTCAGCAGCGGCGACGCGAGTTCGACGCCCGGCCGGGGAGAATCCCACATGGTGCGGCAGACCTCTCCTGCCTTGCCCACTGCTCCCCTCGGCAGTGTATTTCTGATCTGCCTGTTCTGCTCCCCACTCTGTCTCTGGTAAGCCCTTTCGCCACCCCATGCCTCTGGCCTGTACCCCAGCTTGTATGTATAAAAAAAAATAAAAAATAAATCACTTTAGGGATGAAAGATTTGGAAAAATCACACCTGTTCCTATACCCCTGAGAGTAAGCAGGCCGACCAGCATGATCTGGGCCATCGTTCCTAACTTTCATCACCGCATTTCACTCGGGGAGGTGGCAGGAGTCCCCTCCTTCCGCACAGGATGCTCCAGTGCCTTTCCCTGGGAGAGAACAGCTGACAAAGCCTATGAACTGGTGTCTGAGGGCACGCCCTCCTGCAGGGAGTCAGCAGAGGCTCGGACAGCCCCTGTCAGAACTCATCGTGAAAACACAGCAGAGCTAAGACTTGTCACCACAATAGAGACATGGCTAGATTCAGCCCCCTCTCCATGACCGAGGGGAGGCGTCGCCAACATCAACTTCATGGATGACCATCCTTCAAAAATCATTGTCTAGAGCTATCTGCACCCCAATGGATTATAGGCAGATGCATTTGTTTGCTTGGGCTGCCATAACAAAGTACCATACACAGACTGGGTGATGTAAGCTCTAGAAATTAATTTTTCCATAGTTCTAGAGGCTGGAAGCTCAAGACCTTGACATTGACAGATTTGCTTTCTCTTGAGGCCTCCCTTCTTGTCTTCCAGATGTTCTTCTAGCCATGCCCTCATGTGGTTTTCCTCTGATGTGTCTTAATTTCTTATTATTGATTATAATAATATAATTAAATAAAATTTAATGATATGATTATTAAAGACAATAATCAGATCAGATTAGGAGCCACCCTAATGGCCTCCTTTCAACTTAATTACCTTTTTAATGACCCCACCTCTAATTACACTCACCAGCTGAAATATTGGGAGTT
This sequence comes from Scalopus aquaticus, assembly GCA_004024925.1. Taxonomy (NCBI): domain Eukaryota; kingdom Metazoa; phylum Chordata; class Mammalia; order Eulipotyphla; family Talpidae; genus Scalopus; species Scalopus aquaticus. The sequence goes on from PVIJ01006623.1 coordinate 24,768, forward strand.
GGGACTTAACATATGAATTTGGCAGGGAGGCATATAATTAGGCCATAAAAGCTAAGTTCTGGTTTTCACTCTACTTCTGTTATTGCAGGACAGAGGGAGGTGCTAGTAGAATGCATTTTCTGCCTGGAGAGAGCGTCTATAATCCTGCAAACACACGGAGGCAGGTCCACGTGCCAACCCAGCCCTGGAGTGCGTCTGAAGCACGTGTTGGGGGCCACGCCATCAAGTTTCCAGCATAAACAAATGATCACTTCCAAAGTGCTTCCGAGAAGTAAAAATGAGCTTTAAAATATGATTCATGTGTTGAGCACAGCCGCTAATGTACACAGCCAATAATTCTCACTAATGGACGGCCTAAAAAATGAATTTATATCTAGTCTCACACAATGAAATATGTGTGCTCTTTACAATTACTAACGATTTAGAGTTGATCATTCCCTTGCTTAGTAAATTTAGTTTTCACATCATTTATCTTGGGTTAAACAAAATGAAGTCATACTGAGGGTGTGTAACCAAAAGGAAAGGCAAAATAAAGTGGGTTTTTTTTTAAGGGTTGGGTTGCACACGGATGTTTTAATCAGGCTTTTTCACCTTTTATATTGCTGACAACTTTAGGAAGTTTTAGAATAAACGTTTGGCTTGTGGTGCTCAAATGCATGAAGGGTAGACATTCCTAGTCAAATGATTGAGTTACCAAGGCTTGATCTTGCAAGTTCTTTCATGCTTTTTGAATTTAAGTACTTGAATCTTCAATGTGTTTAATTCATAAAGCTGTTCTGAGTTTTTAAAAAATTTATTATTTATGCATACAGCTGGGGTACATGCCAGAGGCGTGGGGCGGTAAAAGGGTTCACCAGAGACAGAGTGGGGAGCAGAACAGGCAGAGAGATGGAAATACACTGCTGAGGGGAGCAGCGGGCGAGGCAGGAGAGGTCTGCCGTGCCATGTGGGAATCTCCTCGGCTGGGCGGCAAACTCTCATCACCGCTGCCAACAGCTCCACAGTGCAGCGCTTAACCACTGCGCCACCAGGGAGGCCCAAAGCTGTTCTGAGGCTGTAGACGAGGGGACATTAAATCCATCTTATAATGTCCTCTATATGAGTAGCCTGGAGTGTCCACTTTAGCTTCTTCAACGCACACACATGCACACACACTGCTCCTCTTAAAAGTAGCTAAGAATCTAGAAAGCCTGGAAAGTTAACATTTCTTGTGCCGGCTATTTTCTGTGCCACCACATGAATGGTATAAGCATTCAATAAAACACACACAGCTCCTGAACTACTGGATATATTTTAATGAAATTTTAAATGCATAGAGATTAAAGCTTCTAGACTGAGTACGATAAAAGAAATAGCTCCTAATAGTTCCAAATAAATCCACCATGGCGTGAAAAACCGAAGACTAGATGAACACGTGAATACGTGAATACGTGAGCGGAGCAAAAAGTGTTAAATTTGATTCTAGGATTATTTTGGAAATTCTCATGTTCTTTTGCTGGCTAGAAAAGCCAGGGCTAGTGCAGACGCAGGTATGATAGGCTTTGGGCACCTGTTTTAGTTAGGCAGGATATTTGCCATTGTTGATTTTATTTTTGTATCTAATTCCCCTTTATGTGAAGTCCCTGGGCTGGATTTTAAGGTTGTCATTCCAGCACCCAATTTTACAAATTACAGTCAGCCATGAGGGTTGGTATCAGCAACAAGTTTTGTGATAGGAGCTTCATTTACATGTTTTAGTGAATTATAAGCTATAGGTTCATCCTTAAAGTGTAAATCTCCCATGAAGGGATGGCCAGGAAGAACTGATGGGTTCATAAAAACAGTGACATTTCTGGGCCTCCCCGGTGGTGCAATGGATTAAGTCTCGGCACTATGAAGTTGTTCGCAGCCACAGCAGCACGAGTTCGATCCCCAGCTAGGGAGCTGACCCACATGGCGCAGCAGACCTCTCCTGCCTCCCTGCTGCTCCCCTCAGTAGTGTATTTCAGTGAATCCACCTGTTCTGCTTCCCAATCTGTCTCTGGTGAATCCTCTCACCGCCCCCCCCCACACCTCTGGCCTACACCCCAATTCTTGTATGCATGAATAAATAAATCTTAAAAAAAAAAACAGTGACATTTCTTTTTTTTTAAAAGACTTATTTTTATTTTTGCATACAAGCTGGAGTGCAGGCCAGAGGCGTGGGGCAGTGAGGGGGCTCACCAGAGACAGAGTGGGGAGCAGAACAGGCAGATCGACGGAAACACACTGCTGAGGGGAGCAGCGGGGGAGGCAGGAGAGGTCTGCTCTGCCATGTGGGAATCTCCCTGTCCGGGCATCGAACTCCTGCTACCGCAGCCACTGACAGCTCCACAGCGGGCGCTTAACCCACTGCGCCACCAGGGAGGCTCCAATAGTGACATTTCTTGTCTATATCATTCAAATCATTTTGTGTTCTAACACTACCAAGTATACACACATAGCCACACACACATACGCTCACCAAAATGTGATCTAACTCCAATCTAATTTGCACTAGAGAAGCAGGGAGAGTTGTGTGAGCAGCGGTGCAGGTGCCCAGCCGTGGGCTCAGCCACGCTAGGTGGAGGCTGTGATATGGCACCCTCCTGATGATCTTTGAGGAGCTCCATCCTCCAAGAACATGATGGCTTTTTGTGGGTCTGTGATTGCCCTCTCAAGTTGCCTGGAAAATAATGGAGTCTGCCAATCAGCCACCTTCCTAAAGGCCACTTGCCAGGGGAGAGATGGGTAGAGGGAAGGTGGGGCTTCCCAAGGCCATTCAGTACTAACAGGACAATATGGTGGTCTCACACGCAGGCTCTGCATCAGACAGACCACGTTTAAGTCCTGCTCTGTGACTTCCCGCCTGGGAATAATTCAGAAATGAGGGCAGGCCACAGGTAGTAAGCACACGCTGCACAGGGTAGTGAGGACAAACGAGGCCAATTTTTAGGGCCTGGCACATTCAGTGGTGTGGGCTGTGGTGATCCCCGCTGAAACTCAGCCGTGGTTTCGTACAAGCAAGGTCGACAGACGAGTTAGGGAAATGAACTTGTGAGTGGTTAACCTGACCCTCTTTGCCCTATTTCCCACTTCATTTTGTGCTGTGTAGCTACACAAAGCACAAAGAATTAGAGAAGCTGTCATTTATCAAGTGTCTGCAAGACATGTGAAGCCTTTGAGAAAACTCGAGAATACCAGCGTACACCGATTAAGCACCATGCCCAGATGCCCATGACCGGGAGAGCTTCACTTCTTGACAGAAGTGGCCGTCAGTGACTGGCCGGCCCAGGGGCCACCTGCTGATGGGTGGAGAGTGGCCGTCCCTGCCAGGTGGCCTGTGCTGCCCGCCCTGTGAGGCTGGACCAGCGATTCGATCGGCTCTAGATTTGGGGGCTTCCCTCTCTCCTCATCTCCCAGGGCGAGGAAGCTATTTTCCTCCCACAGTGAAGAGTGAGTAAAACAGAAACAAATTCTTTTTCAACCATACAGACCTCAGGGCGAGTCAGGAGAGGGCATACAGAGAGCGGGGGCCAGGCAAGCCACAGGGTCCCCAGCTAGCCCCTCAGCAGTCCCTCATAGCCTGGGGCTCTGTGGCGTCTGGTCTTGCACCTCGGGGGGGCCCTGCAGAGCCCCATTTATCAAGGTAAAGGTCACAGACTTGCCTCTCTGGCTGCAGGGCGAGCTCCTTGCAGCTGCTTCCCCTCTCAGAACAGCCACCACACCGCGTACGGCAGTTGCCATTGGCAACTCAGCCTCACTCTGCAGAGGCCCCCTGCATTCGGAGGGGCTGCCACGCACCAGTTCACCCATGGGCCCTGCTGAGGGTTCAGGGGCAGTTCTCGGGGCCCCCAACAGCTTCCCGGGCAGCTGCTGGTGTCACCAACCCTCCTGCCCCGAAGCCTCGCCGGCTTGCTCGGGAAGACCCTCCTCTGTTACTTCCCTCTTGGGGACCCTACGGGGGTTTGATTTAGGGCCCTCATGTACCTTGGCCGGTCACGCGGAGCAGAGCACTTGGAGAAATTGAGGAAAGGGCAACTTTTATCATTTTTCTTGGCAGTACATGTGGGTGGGCCAGGGGTTACTCTAGGACAGAGGGTGAGAGCGGGAAGGCACAGAGCAATTGCTTGGAGCTCGGGGGCGCTCCTCGCGGACGCTTTTGATGTTGGGGAACAGTTACCTGAAAGCAGAGTCGGTGCACAGCAGCAGGAAGGGCTATTTTTATTCACGTAATGAAAAGGCCAAAGGGAGCTGCTGCCTGGAGCCAGCTCGCCGCCCAGTAGTGCCTGGACACTGAGCTGGCGCCTCTGCTAAGCTCTGATTGCCACAGTCCAGGGCCAGGGTGAGGCTCCTTCCCTTATTTCTCAAGGAGGAAAATCTTTCCACGAGACCCTCAGCATATTTTCCCTAAAGTCTCTGAACCAAATTAGATCCCGTGGCCGCCAAGGGACCCAGAGCAGCTAGAAATTGGGTTTCTGCCGTTTTCAGCTCTATTGCTGACCTCACTATCATTTATGAGGCCTCGAGGGTAGCGCCATCTTTTTCCCCTCGCCCCCAATACTCTTAAAAAGTTTTTGCAAATGCATATATTTTCCCTCCCTATTCTCATGCAACACGGCTCCACACATGCAACTGTGAAAATCCCGTGCCAAGTGTGGGTCATACACACTTACAGGAACCCACTTCATCTCCAACAAGGCAGCAACATCACAGTATAGATGACTGGGTGGTAGACTCGCAACGCCTGATCCCTTGGTTGAGTCCTACAATTAAGACCCAGGCTCTGCAACTGATGGAACTGCTCTAGCAAAGTAGTCAGCACAGTGGTGAGAAGCCCTTTCACCCTCCCCACCCCCCGACCCCGAGTCCTTCATCCTCAGGCAAGACGCCCAGGTGAGGTGGAGATCTGGAGCTAGCATGTTACCAGAAAGTGCTTCAGAGGAATGATAGACATAGCTGAAATGTAGAAACTATTCCTGAGATGTTATAAACCATGCCACCGAATGAGGGAGACCTAAAGGCATCCAAGGAAGGAGGAAGCTACAGAACCCTGACAGATGAAGCAGCTGAAGCTTGAGGGACAAACGCCCGGCCTCAGAGCCTATTAGTTGATTGGCTCCAAATACTGTATTTTTCATCACATCAGCCAACAAAAATCCAGCACTCTAAAGATTAATATAGATGGTCTTCAAGTGTGCAGGGAACATTCTTTTGTGGAAATTACGTGTGACACAAACCCTGTCCCATCTACTGAATTTCTTGTTATGTTTTGTTTTCTCGAATCCCCCAGCCCTGCATCAACAGGCACCTACATTTCTTTGGGTGATGGTGAGAAAAATGAAAGTCATTCTGGTTTTGGCTCATAAGGTCACAAAGGGTATGGCTCTCAATTCTCTGGGGTTTCTCTGAATGTCGCTGTGGTTCTCGGGGGCTATTTCCAAATACTTTTTATTTTATTTGTAGCCTGTGGGATGTAGTTTCATATTGATGAAGTATGCAACTACAAAAGCTCTTTGGTGCATGGAAACCACAGCTCAGTCTGTAGAAGGCCTCACTGGACCATCCAGCCAAGCGCAATGATTGCAGCTACCTGGTGTGCATCTGATGAATAGCAATGCACCTTCCACACCACCAAAGGGATGATTCAAAGGATGTTAATTCATCTGTGAGGTGCCAATTTTCACTTAGCAAACCAGGCATAAAAGTGCAGTAAAATAACGTGCAACCTCTCGTGACCAAAGTCAGAATGGGAGTTCTGTTACCTCAAAGGTTTCCAGAACTTGGAACATCTATCGGTGGTTCTCTGGTTTATTATTTCTGAGACAACATACATCGAGTTGTTAACAAAATGTGTGGTTTTCTATGGAAAATCATCTGGCTGTGAAGGCAAAAGCTTTTTGAGCGGGTGGTCACCTGTTGCTGATAAATGAAATTCTCTCCTACTGCAATGACAGGGTCCGTCTAAGACAGAACTTCATGTGGCACCTCTCTGACCTGCTTTGCTTTGAAGATGAAGATGCTGAGACAGTGAAGGGAGAAATCACTGACATAAGAGCACACACAGAGCAAGTACTAAACAGCCTGCTATACTGGCTTACCATGAGTGCTCTGACTAAGACAGGCCAGCTCTATTCTAGAAAATTCCTGACATTCAGACAGAAGAAAAATGAACATCTCCAATTCTTCCACTCTTAAGCAATTATTTTGGACTGTGTTTTCTTGCCATCTTTTTCATGATTTTATTTTTACAATTAGATTTTTTAAGACTCCCAATTCCTATGATAGACTCTTACTTAGATACCCAGTTCATTAAACAAAAATATATGGAATGGTATGGATTGCAACAGTACTGGATGGCCAAGGTTCTCTATCTACCTGGTGTACATTCCTTTGAAAATGTTTTCCTGGAATGAATTAAACACTATTGGGTATTAGCATGTCTGAAGAACTTACTTTAAAGCCAGATTTCTGTCAGATTGCATACTGTATTTATGCTTGCACCTGGCACCTCTCCTCCCCACCCAATGACTGGGCATTGGACAATGTGTGGGTTCAGTCCAGGGCACCGGGTCATGAGGAGAAGCAGCACTGCCCCTTCTGAGCACAGCCCACCTCTGTGCCATTACCCGCTTCTCAGCTGCTCTGAGAGCAGGACTGCTGTGACCTATTTCCTCAAGAGAGACCTGGGCTTTGGGAGCAAGAGCTCAGTGCCCCTAAACGTCTGACTCAAGCTATACAACCATCAGAATTACTCTAAATCAGACTTGAGGTTTGAACTGTCAGCAGAAGCTGGGTGAGGGGCAGTAGGACTGGACGAAATGGGAGGTGAGACTACATTATGTCTCCTGTGCCTTCATCTGCTGGAAGCCTATGATTCTGTGTCCTCACCCCACTAATGGACTCTGGTTCTGGGAAGGTAGAAAGACAGAGTGGTCAGCAGACAAGATGTTCTGACCTGAAAGGAATCCAGGTGCTGAGTTTCAGAGAGAATCACATTTGAAGCATGCAACCCATGTTGGGGTTTCCTTTCATTCTCTCAACCATTCATGGCTGCAAAGACAGAGTCCACAGCACCCCATTATAACGCCTCTTCCTTTCCTCTCTGCCACTGCCAGCTCTGAGGGCATTCCTACCCTCCAATCCCACAGGTGCCCCCTCCTCTCTATCCTACCCGCCTTAGCCTCTTGCCCCCATCAAGACCCAGTTACATTCCCCCCCCACACCTCCTGCTCTCCTTTGCCATGAAGCTACCTGGGAGTATTTCTACCTGGTCTCTGTTCTCAAGAGACTTTGCATAATTTCTGCCCTTTTTTTGTGCTCAAAAATTGGAGAGAGGGGTGAGGACAGAAAAGTCAAGTTGGCAATTCTGAAATTTTTATGAAAGATCAAGTCTGAAAATGCCTAGACATCAAAAAGGTTGTGTCCTCTTACAGAGGGGGCCTCGCCCCCACGCTGCATCCTGCAGGAGCTGTCTTGCATCCTGTGGGCCCAGTGCCCATCTGCCTTCATCAGCACAGGGGGTAGCTCCTGACGGGCTGTCTCTGCAGCAGTGTCACAAATGGAAGGTGATCCGGGAGAGGACCCACGTGGATGCAATGGAAATTGCTTCTCGCCCCAAGACCTGTGCCTCTGCAGCCGGACCAGTGGGGAGCGATGAGGAGGCTTTGATTCAAGGAAGACCACTGCGCCCACATCAAGGCCAGGCCCCTATCCACAGGGTGGAGGAGAGAATCTAGCTGCTCAGCTGTGTGACTGAGCTCTGAAAATCTTCATTAACAGAAGCATTAAGATAATGGGAAAATAATGATACGCGCAGAACAATTGCTTTCTCTATAACGTAGGGATTGGATCAGAACATCTTTTTCCCCATCCCACCCCCTCTCTGTAGTTGAGAGGACTCTTGGGGGTTTCAAATTCTTGCTTAGATAGAGGAATATTAAAACAAAATCAAAAACGTTAGTTCATTATCTAGCAATCTTTGACTACCACGTATGTGGAGAGATGGTCTTGCCTCCCTCTCGGCCCCTTTCCCGCCCACCTCTGCCAGTCCTGGCAGAACTGCGGGAATCTTTGGCAAGATTAATACGTAGATGGAAAACTTTCCTGGTGGGGGCAACATAAAAGCACATTAGAATTACTCAGGCACATCTATTTGTGCTCTCAAAGCTCCAGTCTGAAGATCAAAGTTGGTCAAGGCTGCCTTCAGCTGAACGCCTGCCACCTCCTCTCTAGAACAGCCCACGGATCCAAGCACCCCACGGGACGCAGCCAGGAGACCCCGCAGGAAGAGACCCCCGGTGATGCGGAGAGAAGAGACACTGAGGTCAGAGCCAGTCACTGGGGAGAGGACACTGCATTTGTATCCTCTGAAGGCTGAGTCAGTTTCTCGTGAGGCTGCATTTCAGGTAAAGCTCCCTGCTGCCCCAGAGGACATTATAACAAGGTGTAGCTATTTTATGAGAGTGCCATTGCTTACAGGTTTTTATTCCATCAAAATTTCAAACAAAAAGAGCAAGTTTTCCTTAAAAGGTCCAGTGGAAAGTGGGATTCACATTTTTAAAGTCACGCACTTGGTGGTGATCCACTTTTGCTTTTGTGGCCAAGTACAGAACCGATGAGAGCCTTGCCTCTGCACTAGTGGATGGCGTGACCCATGAGTTGTGGGTTATCTATATCACCCCAAAAGACGTTTGTGCTCTATTCCTCTGTATTTGCGGATATGACCTTATTTGGAAATAGTATCTCTAAGGATGGAACCAGGTTAAGATGATCAGACATGTCTACATCACGGACCTCCACGGAGACCCCTACATGATGGTCTCTGGGGAGCGTTGAGACCTCAGGATGGATGAGCTGGGCCAGAGGTTCACTACGCCACTCCTGCAAAGAGGAGCAGCTGGCAGAGGCCTTGATCAAGAGGAAGGCCTGACATTGGTGCCTGGGGGTGGGGGGCGTAGCTGGGTGCAGAGTCCTTGCTGCACTGTAGCTCCCACAGTGTTGGCAAGGCCAAGGGGGAGTTTTCCAGCTGAAGGCAAGTGCGAGAGGAGGCCTGCGTCTTGCAGGGCTGGGCTACCCTTACACCTCTGGCATGCCCAGTGGCTGGGAGTAGCCCAAGGCAGAGGTCTGAGCCATTAGGTTCTACTCTCTGACAGTCACTAAAAAGGATCCATGAACATTATCTGGAGAGGCCCTGAGGAAGGGGACTAGCAGAGGAGAATGGAACTTTCCTTGATGCAAGGACTGCAGTAGGCTGGGAGGGTTTGTCCCATCCTCATGCAAATCTGTGAAGAAGATAGTCAAAGACCATGGTATGGGGGGGTTGGACTCCATGCTGCAGCACATAGAATAAGCTTAGCAGTTTTGCTGATTTTCCTTCCTTGATGAAAATTTAAAAAGAAGCTTCCAACTGAGCTGCCACCTTTTCCCTTCCTGGTAACAACCTTGAACAGAGAGGTGGTGGACTAGTTGAGTGTGGGACTCATTGAAAGTCTCCACTGAAAGTACTGACACTGATGAGGAGGACATAGGAACCTCAGAAATCTAAGATGTTTGCCCAGACTTTTGCCAATAGTAGTTCACAGGTGCTTCTCTGCCTTATCACCTCTCACTCACTTCTTCGCTCCTTTTACTCTGGTTTTGATTTGTGTTTCTCTACTGACCACTCTCCGGAGGTCACATCCTGGAACCACGTGACAGCCTTTCCCAGGAAACCTGCTCCACCTTTCTCGAGAGTTCCACCATCCCCTCCCTAACTCCGGCATCTTTATCCTGCTCGGCTCTGCTTCTCTACACTCCCTGCTGTCTCTTTCACTCACCTCTCATCCTGCCCCCACCCCACCACCAAGTTAGGGGTTGAAAGGTTCCACCCTCTGCCTTGTGTGCTTAACATGCCAGCTATTATGATTATGCTTTGAAAGTCAAGAGATTTTAGAATAATTTAGAATTTGGGGTACCACCAGTCCTGGTACTTAGGATAACCTTGTCACCTGACTGCATCTGGCCAGGGCCGTGGTGAATAGAGACAGTCCTTTTGGAGCCTGGCATCAGACCCCACAAGATGCCCTACTCACAGGTGTGGCTCCCGGTCCCTCTAGGTATTTTGTTTCCAGCCACAGCCTTGGAGGCCATTTTCAGTTTCTCTTTCTCCCTCAGTCTTGCCACCCAGACAGCATCATGCCCGCCACCGTTAATGGCCTTACATCAAGGACTCATTTCCTGATTAGATTATCACATCCGCCTTCTCAAACTCCCACGCCCCTCCGTGTCATCCTCTTCAAACTCTGCTCCCAGAAACAGCCACCCGAGACACAACACTGCTCACATCTCCCTGGTTAGAAAGCTCCCAGCTCTCTGGCCAGCACACTGTCCACTCCTAACTGGCCTTCAAAGCTGCCCATCAGCACCTCGATGCCTCTTTCCAGTTTTATTTCCCTTATTACACCTGTTCCCTACCCCACAGCCTTGTGATGCATGCAGGGGACACGGAGCTGAGCGTCGTGAAGAAACACCACGTGCTGGGCGTGCTAGACCCATTGTGGGAATTTCTACCTCATTTCTGTAGAGCACAGTTTTTTACATCCTTCTGCTGAGTCCTCACTCCAAAATGCAAACAAAAGCTGTTTCAAACTAGTAACATGCTATTGACTTTACGAGGTCTTTTCTCAATCTCTTGGCCAGTGCCTCTTTCTCAGTGCCTCTTTCACACCAAGTTTCCTAGTCTGGGCCTACCTCAGTTTCAGCAAAAGTCCTCTGGTATTAGGTGAGAAGAGAGGTAAAAAGAGATGTGAGCAGGTATTTAGTGCTACAGAACCTCAGTATTGGGACAGCATGTGGGATTCAACACGGCTTTAACTTTCCACCCATCTCTACACTTTTCTGTTTCTTCCGAGAGCTGCCGGGGATTTTTGCCATCAGGATTTCCTTTTTGGACATCAGTCAAATGTGTGAAAGCTGGAAATAATTTTTTTTTGGGAAGAGAGTTTCTGTTCTCTGAGAGAATAAGTCGAACTATGAAATATATTGAGATATACTATGAATATATATTGAGATTTACTACGAATATATATTGTTTTCTGAAAGTCTCAAGGGTAAGGCAGTTATAAGACCGATAATTCTTGCCATTAATAGCAGGCCATTAGTTTTTCATTTCTACTAGTTTTTATATAATTAGTACTATTTTTTATCCCAATTATACAGATAAGACAATAAATTGAGCAAAATTCAAGTGAATTTTCCAGCTAACAGAGTCAGTAAGTCATACAGCTGAGCTATAAATCCAGTTAATCAGTTCTGGACCTCCAAGCTCTTAGCCTCTAGCTGCAGAGTACAAACCTCTGGAAAGCTTAAAGCAAGATATTAGCAGAGGGTTTGTTTTGAAATGGTTTGTTTTCTTTTTTATCTTATCTGTAAAGCATTATAAAATCACATAAATATATAGCATATTTATATAATGAATGTCACTGATAAATCAACCAATTAATGGTAATTGGGGAAAGTATACAGTCCAGAAAGGATATTTACAAATCTTCATTTCTGCTTATTGAGTTCTCAGATGCATTTCAGGGCTACTTTGCAGCACTATTTATCTGCCTGTAATCTCTTTAAATACTCAAAGGTCTAATTGTTTAGTTGCTTAATGAAACCGATTCCCTTTGAGATGCTCTAACAAGCTTAATAAAGCCTTTCAAAAAGAGCTGAGTAACCAGTTAAATGGAATTATATCAGCATGACTATTTGTGTTATAAGCCAATTTTGATATTCTTAGAATTCACAATTGGTTGTGCTTTTTCTGACGCTGGGACAAATGAATAGCTCATACTTCTCAGTTTGTCAGCACAAAAGGAAGTCATTGTATAGCTTACTTCCTGATATGTATTTCATCGTGAGATGCTGGAAAACATACACTTTCAAATGCTGAACAGACACTTTCACAAAAGGTCGTGCTGACCACTAGAAAATTAGCTGGTATATATAACTCCATTTGTCTTAGCCATTCAGTTAATCTTACAGACTCAGGGTATGTGAGTGGGGGTGCAGGGGGGATAAAATCAATATGATGCCGAGCACAGACTCTGAATTTGAAGTAGCACACACTTCTTCAAATCAGAGGAAAACAACTCATAAGTGTGCCAGCATGGCACCCATGTAACCCGTTACATGGTGGTCTCTCCAGCATGATTGACTGAAAGCTAGTTACCTCTATCCAAGCTTCGGGCTTAGATCGAGGTGTTTGGACATCTGCCTTGGGCAGGTTACAGTCAAAGACAAAGAGTTCTCCAAACCAAAACACACCCTAGAAATCTGACTGCAGGATTGAGGCTACCAGAAGGAGGAGAGTAGGGGTGGAGAGCAAAGGGGGGAAGGAGGTCCAATGGACTACAGTTGAAGATTATGGGGGTTTTGGTGTGGTATGGCAACATACATCTAAAGAGGTATGGACCCCTACCCCTAAATCATATACAGTGTTGTAAACCTAGGTTAGCTCAATAAAAAATACAATTAAAGCACACACACACTTTTCATTCCTTGGTCTGTACCTCTAGCTCATTTATCTTTAAAGTTTACTCCCAGAGATAAAGAACTCTTGCATGTCCTTAAATTGCTGTTGAGGTGTGAAAACATGAAGTCCTCAGTGTCACTCCACTCCCTCAGAGTGATTGCTCTATTACTGCTGGAGGATATGTGGGCACAAACTGGGCCCACAAAGGAGAAGCCTGCCAAAAAATAACCGCTGAAATCACACCTCCATTGTAGCAGTCATCCCAGCCTGCCCGGTAGTAGCTGGGTATCTGTGCGCACCACAACTTCAATAGGAGTAATCAGGGCAACCGTAACGACAGCCTGCTGTATGCCACACAGCAGTGAGCGCATTATAGATGTCATTTCATTCAATCCATCCTGTCATCCTGTGAGACAGGCCTCCTTAATTTTCCCATTTATTCATAAATACATAGAGACTGGGAAGGAAAATTATGTGCCCAAGTTTTCAAAAGCTGCTGCAGAGGAACTGAGCTGAGTTTTGTAAGCTCTCTCTCCAACTCCGCAGCCCCTGTGGGTTAGACCTCTTTGCTACATGGTCTCTGCACAGTGCAATGTTTGATGTGAAGATAACCAGATGGGGGATGCTGACATATGGCTGCTGGGGATGGGGGAAAACAAGGTCATATCAGCAGTAAGCCTAGGAAGTTTATTTCCAATGTAGGAGAGGTGTTCCCAGTGCTTGTCTCCAACTCTAAAAGAGATGCCATTTCATTTTTGTAAGACATGATTTGTTTGCAGATACTCTAAAACTCCAAGCAGACAATGCCCCTGGCTCAGTCATCCCAGGTCTGCCTCCTGGTGTCCTCACAGTGGATTCAGAAGGCAGCGGACAGACAGATCCAAGACTTGGTTAGAGAAGAATGAAGAGTGAAACCAGTGGGAGGTCTGGAAGTGAAAGGACCACATAAGCAGGACCAAAAGGGATAAAGATGTGTCTGGGGTGAGATAAAGATGTGTCTGCAGAGAGAGGGGAGAGAATGGGGAACCCCCAAGTTTCTTCTATATTTCTTCTATGCCCAGTCCCCCCACCTGAGATATGACCTTGGAGTTCACTTCACACTCCCATGCTCAGCCTCATCAGTACTGGGCTCTGCCATTTGAGAGTGACCTGGCTGAGTGATGGGGTGATGTAGGGGGTAGTGATTCTCAGGGATCTATCACTGGATAGACATCCCCCAAAATGTCTTCCTTATGCTTTTATTTCAGAGTGTTAGAAACTCCCATTCTGCTGACATTTTAATGTTATTATTCCTAGATCACTTCCTCTCTCTATACTTCGGTATCTTAGCCAGAAGTTGCATAGGTGATTCCTAAGTGCCCTTTGAACATTAGCAGTGCATACCAGTAACACTTCATCCAGGATTTGGGGAGTCTGTCTCAGTGAAAAATTCAGCTGGCTAGGGTGGCTGACAGGTTCCACTTGGAAATACCTACTGCCCTTTGTAATGGGGCTGCCAAGAATGAATCATGTTCCAACTATGTCCTTTTAGCAGAATAATGCTGCCCTCTGAAACCAACTTAATAGGTTTTTGCCTCATTGGAAAGTAGATTTTCTCCTTCTGTGCAGTTCATTAATATTTGTGAGCTGAACACCTGTAACTGCCCACATGCTTGTGCCACCAACTTAGACACAGCACAGTCCCCGAAATTAACTAATCACCACACGCAGTGGACTGGAGGAAGACAGATGAGAACTAGCCTTTGGCTGGAGGGTCAGAGGGCTCCCTGTTGACTCTCTGTCTGCCTTTACTGCTAATGGAGACTCACTCAGTCAAATACAATCAACTGTCAGGACTTTTATTTTCTGATTTGTAAATTGGGATCAGAATCTCCATCTTAGCCAAGGGGTTGGGAGAAGGCAGATGGGATAATGTGCGTTGTAAAGCTCTATGTAAACGTTAAGTATATTCTCCATTTTCAACCTGCCAACCCATACTTTTTGGATGTGTTAAACCAGCAGCAACTGTACTTTTACTCAACCAGAGGCCCTACTGTCTCTGAGCCATGTGGAAGAAGAGCAAAATCTGTAATTATTGTGTTGGAACCACTCTTTCATTTTAGAAACCGTGAAATCTTCAGAGAAAATAAATATTCTCTGATATTCACAGCTGTGCCCTTATGAGAGTAATTAGGAGAATCTCACAAAGTTATATATAAAATATTCCCAGGAGATTAATTTTTCCACTGAACCATTCAATAAAGATGAGAATTACTCCTCCTGTTCCTACCGCCCTTCATTCCCTGAAGACACAAAATCCTTGTAATAATATCAGGGTTACTTTGTTTTATATTTTGTTGCAAATATAAATATTAATTGTTTCTCTAGCCCCTTTCAACTTAATATTTACACATGTAGGGTTAGCACAAATGATTAGATATCATTCAGAAAAGGTAAATAATTTATTTTCCTACAAATATAGCTTTAACTTCACAAAAGATTCTTCCCACTCTGAAGGTAACTCAGACCTCTTGACCACAGAGGAAATGAACATTTCTGATTAGGGACCTGGGGCATATCTGCCAGAGGTGAGTATCTGCTCATACCACATCTAAATGATCACAGAAATCTGCTTCATAAGATATACAGCCAAGATTTCAAAGACAAGATCATTGCATTGCAAGATCATTGGCATCAACAGCTAAGAGAGGTCCAGGAGAAAGATCAGCAAGGCCATTTGTCTAGCGAGAAGGTGGCCACAGGTGACTCTGGGGAAATCACTCTAATGGTGTCAGGAATCAGAAGGCAAGGACTTGAGGCCATTTTGGATGCTGAGGAAATGTGAGTATAGGAACCCATCTACTTGACAGATTAGCAATGAAAGAAGGGAGAGGACTTGAACAGTGTATTATGAGGTGATGTACTTATTTTCTTAGTTACTAATAATCAAAACATGCTCATGTGTCAAGACCAAGGGAAAGGATTTAATGAGATCACCAGCTCTACATTGTGTAACCTTGGACATGTCACCTGACTTCTCTGAGCCTGCAAAGTGTCTCCTGTAAAACAGAGGCAATGATACTACATATTGATACCATGTATTTCAGTGCTAGTAAGGTAATTCATGAAATTCATAGCTTCACCTAGTGCCATTAAGTGGCCAGTAAAAAACGATGCTGATTACAAAGAGGGGGGGGGGAAGGGGAGGAGGAAGAAAAGGAGAGAGAGTAAAAGCACGAGCAGAAGAAGAAAGAGAAAGAAGAGCTGAAAGGGGCCTTCTGTAACCAAATGGAAAGAGGACACCCAGATGTACAGAAAGAGGAAGATGTTCTGGCAAGGAGAAAGGCCATTTGCAGTTGCCTAATGGACATTTTAATTTCCTCAGGATGGAAAGGATGGATGATTTTCTTTGAAACAGTAGCAGGGAGGGGACTATTAGGAGAGAGATAAAAGGGCCCAGAGTTGCCATTGTGACTCAATTAAGGATCCACAGGAGATAAGCAAAGAGACTATACGGTAGACACACACAGAGTCCATTTGAAGTAAAAAGGAGAATCCAGGCCAGAGGTGCATTAGGACAGAGCAGAACTGAAAAGAGAGAGGACAGTGGAGCAGAGGGGAAGACCCTCTGTCTTTCCTTTCTTTCCTTGGTCTTTTTTTTTTCCTTTTTCCTTTGCTCTCCATCCCCCTTTCTCCTTACCATCCTTTTATTCCTTCCTTCTTTCTCCAGTAAGCAGTGATAATAAGCAGTAATTTTTAAATCTTTCTTCTTCAGTATTTTCTACCCCCTTGTGAAACGTAAAGAAGCGATGTCCATTCTGTAGGCTCTTATAAAACATTCTGTGAGCCTCTGAAGAAGGAGCTATATACAGGGAAATAATAGCACTAATAAGAGCTGAAAGTCTTACAATATTAGCATAATGAAATACAGCCTGGAAATAGATCCCAGAGTCAGAGGAGCTTAGGCATCAGAAAAAAAAAATGTAAATTTAATTGGAACTCCCTCTCAGCCTCGTATCTGCATGCACTACTTATGCTCTGCTTGGGCTTTCCTTGTGATTAGGTTATTAATATGCAATCACTCTACCTTTTTAGTCTAGCTGAAGAAATAACATTTTTCTCAAACAAAGCATAAAGATGAGAGTTAAAATAAAACATGATTTCATCTAAAAAATCGGTGAATGAACTTATTAATCTATAGAAGTGTCTAGAGAGAACTACCAGTGCTAGACATTGTGCATTTAATGGGGACATAACTTAATGTTCCTTGTAATCATGCACACTCGTGATGAGAAGAAATTTCAATTCTTTTGGTCCTATTAACGCCTAAGAAGGGGATGTTCAGTGTGACAGTGTCAGAGAAGGTCATTGAGAGGGCAAGACTGCTGGGTGACCCTTAACCTAGATCCAGGTGCCTCACCTCACCCCCTATCCTGAGAATGTGGGTCCACCTGCCTTCTCACTAGGAGCTACCCAAGGACACGGCCTTGAGATGGTCAAATGCTGTTGAGCCCATCTGGATGATATAAATGACTAGACCCAGTTATGGTTTCTGTAGAAACTTTGAAGATTCTGTCGAGTGAGTGTGGAGATTACTCATCTTTCAATTGCCTAATACAAGCCTCATATGCAAGTTCCTTTACACATTAAAATGGCCTCCTGCCAATCCAGAGTGACCTGCCTCTCTCTCTCTGTTCTCTCCTTGTCCTCCATGTATTGGGGTCAGTTTATAAACGAACAGATAGCCTGCATTTTGGTAGGGCAAGGGGGGTGGGATGAAGAGTGAAGTGTGACACAGTTGTTGTCTTACTAATCTAAGAGGTCAATGTTCCCCTAGGACATATCGAACATGTAACCACTCAGATTGTGTCCTTTGGATCAAATGAGCCCCCTCTGGGACCTGAAAGTCATGTTCAACTGAAAGCCATATTCCCAGCGGCTCCCCTACCCCAATCTGAACATCCCATATTCAACTCACTCTTTAAGGGAAGTCTAAGGCAAAATATAAAGGCTTTCTTAGAATATTGTTTCCAATATTTCTTCTAAGCCCACTCCAAGACCCATGGATTTTAGATCCATGGACATTTCCCTGTGTTTTACTGCTTCTGTGTCGGGCTTAGTGAATAGCAGATGATTCGTTAACCAGAACTTGTAACCTCCATTCTGCATGCCCATTTCCTGTCATCTCTCCAGTTGCCTGCCCTTTTCTCTAGAGTGGCTTTTATCCACAGGTTTTCATCTGAATTCAATTCATTGGTCCTTCTCTAATTAGCCCAAAATACCTATTATCAGCCCAAGCCTGGTCAGTTATCTGATTACCTGCAGTATCCATCAACAAGATGCCACCTCTGATTTAATTTGTAGGCTCACAGCACTGACATGTCATGTAATTCTTTTCTGTTAGAGGTTTATTAGGGGAAGAGGATTTATTGCTATCTCAGCAGATATTTCCTTCATTGTTATTAGCTTCTCATTATAGTTGATTCAACCTCCGCTGTGATCACTCTACAGTCTGGACTCCTGCTTAGAAAGGCACTTTTACTCCAGGAGGACTCAGTGATGTCACCAGCTTCCAAACAAAAACTTGGGGAGTCAAAGGAGAATGCTGACCATAACAGACAGGGAAGGAGGGAGAGAGGCCTGGGCTCTCCTTCATGCTACTGGTTAGCTGAATTTGATGACATATTTTGAAGGCCTTAAATTAATGTTTCTTTACAAAAGTGACTTGGTCAAATTGCTTGAGACCCCCATACCTTTTTTTTTTTTTGGAGGGGGCAGTAACTGGATAGGATTGAGTCTTTTAAAGATTTATTTATTTATGCATACAAGCTGGGGCATAGGCCAGAGGTGTGGGGCGGTGAGAGGATTGACCAGAGACAGAGTGGGGAGCAGAACAGGCAGATTGACTGAAATACACTGCTGAGGGGAGCAGTGGGTGAGACAGGAGAGGTCTGCTGCACCATGTGGGAATCTCCCTGGCTGGGTATTGAACTCGTGCTGCAGTGGCTGTGGATAGCTTCAGAGTGCTGCACTTAACCTGTTGCACAACCAGGGAGGCCCGGGATGGATTCTTAAAGGACAAGATTTTAACAAATTGTGCTTCTTCATTTTGGTAAATGTCTCCTCAGCTCAAGGTTTTTAGAACACCTTTCTCTAGTCACTCAACTTTTCTTGAGCTCCAGGCCTATGTTAGGTAACAGAGATATGAGGTGAAGAAGAGATAATGAGCAGAAGGTCAGTACTGCCTGGTTTGTTGTCTTGATGAAAGGACAGTAGTGGAATTCTCTGAAATACATCTATCATGCCCACACTGTGCAAAAGGGTCAAAACAAAGCTGTATTTCCTCTTGGAAAAACTTCCTGAACAGATACAGTGCTGGTTTTCTTGAAACCAGGGCTAAATGGTTATCACATTAGTTTCAGATCCTAAAGCACAAGTGAGGGAGAAAAACTCATCTCTCCCTTTGAGGTTTACTTACACACACAGAAAAGTCTCAGTCTCATCAGAAAATGACCCAGCTTGAACAGAAGTGACTAATATTGAGCTGAGCTCCAAGACCAGCTAGAGTCTGGAGCCTGCAAATATTGGGGTGAGTGGCTATTCAGCGAGGCTATTTGAACACAAATTCAAAACTCATGTTATCTGATGAAAAGCCTCTTCAGACTTCATCTAGGAGCTGCCTTTGTAACCAGCCAATGAGCTTCAGTGAAGTCCACATTTTTTTTTTTTGCCCCTAACACTTTAGAGTGTCATTGTCTCAGTTGCCCCAGTGGGAGTGAGTGTGGGTATATGGTTGGGTGTGTGGGGTGTGTGGGGTGATGCAGCCTGATTAGCCAGGGAAGGCTGCAGTCACCAGAGAACACGAACCGGAGTAAGTGGATTATATGAGTGAATGAATGAATATAAATTCTTGTTGACTATCAGAAATGTTTTGGGTCTTTATTTAGTATTTTGGTGATTTTTTTTGTGACCAGAAATATTCCATAGGAATGTAACTCTTATTTACATCAATTAGCCTATATTCAAATAGAGTTTGTAATATGTCATTAAATTCAGTTACCAAGAACCTATCTACAGTACTTTACTTGAAATTTTAGAGGGAAAAACACCTACATATTAGCTGTTAAATTATCCAACTGCCTTTCCAAATTAGACCAGTGATATTTACTAACAATGTGTGATGTTCTCCCATCCTTTGGGATGGGCGTTAAATTCTAACAGGCTGCATTTCTAGGAGTGAAGCAAGCTCCAAAGACTAGCTGAGGCTACCTGTCTGCAGACAACCAGGTTTATCTTGGGGTCCTGCAGTTAGAATTGTAGGGTGCCTGGAGCCTATCTGGTGGCGCAAGGGGTTAAGTCTCAGCCTCTGAAGCTACTGACAGCCACTGCAGCATGAGTTCGATCTCCAGGCAGGGAGCTGACCCACATGGCGCAGCAGACCTCTCCTGTCTCGCCCGCTGCTCCCCTCAGCAGTATATTTCAGTCGATCTTCCTGTTCTGCTTCTCACTCTGTCTCTGGTGAACCCTTTCACCACCCCACACCTCTGGCCTACACCCCAGCTCTTGTATGCATAAATAAATAAATCTTTAAAAAAAAACAGAATTGTAGGGTGCCTTCAAATATTCCAAATCCACAAACGGTGGGGTTGTAAATAAGCACAATCACTTTGGGAAAGAGTTTAGCATACTTATTAAATTTGAGGGTATACGTATTTAATGATCCAGACACTTTATTACCAGAAAAATACCCTAGAGAAACTTCTGCACAAGTATGTCAGGATCCCAGGGCAAGAGTAAGCCTAGCAGGATATGCAAAGAACCCAAATGTCCATCAGCCCAAGCGGGGCAGGATGGAGAAGTCATAGCAGGGCTCTATAATGCAACACTGCAGTGAGCAGGAAAAAGCATCTGCATCTACTTCTAAGAATTTCACAAACGTAATGTCGAGCCTGACATGAATCACTAGAGACCATATATGTAGGACTCCATGCATACAAAGTTTTAAAACAAGAAAATGACACCATATTGTTTAGAGATGCACAGAAAGGTGTTAAAACTTTGAAGAAGGTCAAGGAAGTGATTGCTACAAGGTCAACACATCAGTTGTGTTGAGGAAAGAGCTTTGGGGGGCGGGGATGGGGAACAATAGTTATTATAATTAAATGTAAACACAGAGTCCAAGGTTTGCCCTGGGCCATCGACCCATCCATGAGAAAGCCAGGTTGCCATTTCAATTTAATTATTCCCACATCCCATCAGATTAAAGCCACCTAATCACCCAGAATAAGGCACTCGTCACTCCCGGGGAACTTTTAATGAGCACAACCTTGTGTTTTACCCAATGGTGAAAATCCGTTCAAATCTTAAGGGAACATAGGAAATAATGCCGAAGTCATTAGAATAACATTAGTGGAGCTTCAGTCTTCCTCCTGTGCATCACTGGTCTGCATCAATTCCTTCCAGGTGCAGGAGACAGAGGGAAGCATGATTTAATGGGAGCCAGAAATCGCTAGGCTTTGTTTGAATTTCATTTCCCCCAGGGAAAGAGTTCGGAGGCATGAAACTCACTTAAGATGGGGATAACAAATTGGCAGGAAGACTCCAGCTCACGATGACAGTTGGAACAGAACAACAAGTCTGAGTTTATTGTGGGGAAGGTGCCTTTATGGCCAGGCCTTGCAAAGAAAGACAAATGCAAATTCCCCACAAGCTGGTACCTGGGGACAGTGGCCTCCTCCCAACTTCAATGCCTGGGCCACCCTATGGGCTAACAAGCAGGAAGTCTTTTCTTTTCTTTTTTAAATTGTTATTTTTTTTTTATTGAGGTAATCTTGGTTTACATTGTTGTTTGTATTCTGGGAGTATTAGACCCCCCCCTTCAGGTGTTATTACCATAGTAACCCAGCACCAAAGCACCCATAGTCCTTCACTATAGTCCACAGAACTCCCTCCCCACCTGTCTTCCACTCTCCTCTCCCTCTTTGGAATCCTCAGTTCTATAGTCAGCTTTCAAGGGTTAGTTTTTCAGTCTGATCTTTTCTGATTCTGGTTTCTATAAATTCTACCTAGAAGTGACACCACCTTATGCTCTTTCTCCTTCTGACTTATTTCACATAGCATAATCCCTCCATCCATACTGCCACAAATGACATGAGTTTATCTTTTTGATGGCTGAGTAGTAGTCCATTGTGTATATTCCACACTTTCTTGATCCACTCAGCTATTTTGGGGCACTTAGGTTGCTTCCATAGTTTGGCTTTGTAAAGTGGTACAATGAACATAGGAGTGCAAGTTTCCCTTTGAATCAGTGCTTTTGTATTCTGCAGGTAGTTTCTTAGGAGTGGAATTGCTGGTTCATATGGCAGATCCATTTTTAATCTTTTAAGGACCCTCTATACTGTTTTCCATAGAGGCTGGACCAGTCTACATAACAACCACCAAGTTAAAATCAGTTATATTAAAATGGATGACTTCAATAATCTCTTGATTCAGAAGTGCTAATTACTCATATTTCCCCTTAAGCTTTCTTTTTCCTGCCCATCAAAATCTAGATGACAGAATTACAAAGAGGTGGTGATTATGAGCTACAGTGAGTGTCTTACTATTATGTCAAAATCCCAATAAAAACCACAAGCCCTTACTTTCCTACAAAAGGGCAAACTTCTCATTTATAATCCAACAAGAGAATTTAGCATTTGACAACAAGAAGTCACATTCAATTTCTGTGCATGACAGTTTATATTTGCAAACATGCTCTGATTTCCAAAGGGAAAAAAAGGGAAAACATTTCAATAATTTTAGTCAATGGGAAATCTTTTTAAATATATGAAAAATTTGTAGAAACCAATAAGAAAAACATAAACAACCCAGTCTTAAAAATGAGCAAAAAACAGTTACCTTTCAAAAGAGGATATCAGATAACTAATAATCTTATTTAAAGGTACTCAATATCATTATTTATTAGGAGAAACAAATTAACACTCTCAAGAAGGGGGAGTATGCACTCAGTAGAAAGGTTGAATTATGAAGACAGTAGCAGGTATTGACAAGGATAGAGAACCACCAAAACAGCTCTACATTTGCCTTTGATTTGGTCCAACCACTTTAGAAAACTGTTGGGCATTTTACACTAAGACTAAACGTAGTTGATTTTATTATTCAGCTATTCCACTCCTACGTATGTGCCTAAGAGAACTGAAGACCTATGTTGGGAAAAAAATGTACAAAAATATCCATAAGAGTTCCAAATTGAAAACAATTCATAAGTTCATGAACAGGAGAATCAAAAAAATAGATGGTGGTGTTTATATGTGCTAAAGCAAAAATATCCATAAGAGTTCCAAATTGAAAACAATTCATAAGTTCATGAACAGGAGAATCAAAAAAATAGATGGTGGTGTTTATATGTGCTAAAGCAACCAAATAGTGGTCCCTTCTAAGAGATGAGAATGTGAGAGGGTGGTAATGGGGATGCCCCGGGTCTTGCTCTGGGTCACAGTTCATGGGTTCATGCACATGTTCAATGTCATAGGGCTTATACTTAACTGTGTGACTTACTTTTTGTAAGTTATATTTCAAATAAAAGAAAAAGAGGGACAGGCGGAAGTGGAAGAAAGAAATAGAATGAGCTTCCTAGAGCTGAAAGTATTCAGGCAGAGTATGGATAACTATTAGGAACATTACAAAGATTTCTTTGCATTAGGGTTTTTAGGATTGGGCTCTTCACCTTGGTAATATTTATAAGGTCATTTGGATTAGAGCAGGGATTCAGGAAGAGTGGTCCAAAGCTGGTTGTTTCCTAATGCAGAACTCTAGGGAGATTCAGCAGGGCTTTTCTAGGAGTCTGGAAAGGTCTATAACAGGGTTTCCCAACGTCAGCACTATTGTCATTTTGGAGCAGAAAATTCTTCGTGAGCAGAACTGTCCTGCCTCACAGAATGTTTCACGGGATCCCTGACTTCCACTCACTGGGTGCCAATATCACCCCTGCAGTCATGAGTCACAGATATCTCCAGACATTGCAAAGAGCAATTCCTTGGGGGCAGGGGGCAAAGTTGCTCTTAGTTGAGACCGCTGGCCCAGAAGATCACTGCCTACTAATTAACAAGAGACAGCTAGGGAGGAGCACACCAGAATCAGCAAGAGGACCTTTAAAAATTAAAGGTGTTCCTCATTGGTGCCAGTTATCAAGGTCAGCCAACAAAATTCTCAGTCCCTTTCTTTTATTGCTGTGGACAGCATATGACTCTGCTGCAACTGATTAAATATAAATGCCAGTCTTTCTGCAAGCACTTTTCTTTCTGTTCTGCTGGAGTATAAACACGATAGCTGGCACTGCAGCAACCATTCTGCAACCATGAAATCTAAATCAAGAGAATTCTAGATACCTAAAGCGCTAACATGATGGAGTGACTAGAACCAGTTCCAGCCACCATCTCTCTGCAGACTTTTCACTGTGTGGGGAAAAGAAGAAAATAAACTCAGATTTGCTGACATCCATTGACCAAGATTACCAATATTTTCAACTATTTGTGGTTGAAAATACCGGTGACAGTTATACTTTCCTCCAAGTGTCTCCTATGTCCTTCACCACTTTCACCATTAGGCTCACTGAAGTGACCGATGGGAAGGCATCATATGTCTTAGGGCAAGAGAAAAGTTTGGTCTAGTTTGGGGAATCCTAGTTCCATCCGCAATCAGAATCTCCTTGGGAATGACGACAACGACACCAACACCTGCGCCCACGCCCCGGATAAATTAGTTCACTATCATGTGGGTAAGATTCCATTTCTTTTGTGTCCAGCATCTATTAGCCACATCCTATCCAGATGTACGGGGTGGGGGTGTAAACTAGGTGAGGACACAAGCTCTATGACAAGCTGAGGCCCAATTCCCAAGTCCTCAGCCCACCAGGCAATGGGTGGTGCTACAGCTGCCTGTGCTCCCCTCTCACTGCACCGGTTGCGTCCTCACTGGCATCCTTGTGGGCTTCCTATGTTCCAAGATGCCTGGTCCTGGGCGGTGCCCTTGACCTCATTTACACCATTTCCTCCCAAAGCATCTCATCAAGTGTAAGTTCTCAGGAGCCAGGCACCAAAGCTTGGGTCTGTCTCCATAGCCACGCTTAGTCTCCAACAAGCGTTCCCCAAAGGGAGCCCTTGAACCCCATTTGGGGGACCTTATTTCTTCCACCAGTGGGGATCGTCTCACTTCTGAGAAAGAGCCAGGTGAGCACGGGGCTAAGAGCAGGCAGGTGGAGATCTCTGCAGGCTCAGGAGAGAAGTACCCAGCTGGGAAGCTGTGTGGTGGGGCAGCGCTGGTTTCGAGTCCCTCCTCTTTCATCCGGAACAAGTCACTAAACTTTCACAGCCTCACATGTGGAGTGGGAATAACAGGTTACCTGAAATAATGCATGTCGGGTCCAGGTGTCCAGTAAGTACCCAGGGGAACATCATTCTCCCAAGGGATGAAAACTATTTTTTCTGGAGGGGGGGGAGACACAAATCTTAGAGATTATAGTGGTTTGTGGCTCCCCAAAGCCACAGTACATAAATAGCTGTGCATTCACATCTGTGGTGGAAGCATTTCATGGGAATGGAGGGAAATGGTGTCTTAAAGGGGGTGGGGGCACTCACAGACAAAAGGGCCAAGCAGCAGAGGGTGGGGCCTGTTTCTGACCCTGCAGCTCCAAGCCCCAAGCTGGGCCGAGTGGCTCCTGTTCCCACTGCCTGCGCCGGCAGGGTTAAGATCTCCCTGTGCTTCTCATTTCACCAACTGGGGAGCCATGAGCCAGCAGAAAAAGCACTGACTTCAAACCTGATAGATTGTAGCTTTTCTGGGATTAATTTCCAGTCCCTTACCTACCACCTTGTCTCCTAGAAAGCTCTTCAGTATGTACCCTTCTTCACCCCTCTGGAAACTTCTTTTCATTGTTCTTTAATGGCAGTAAAAACCCCACAAGGAATTATTCCCTGAGTTGGGGAGCAGTGTCCAGAACTCCATGGCATTGAGATTCTTTAGTCTTACTTCTCAAGGATGCTCCAACAATGGGGGGGAGGGGGCCTAGTCATTTTCAAAGTGCAGGAGATATCAAAACGATGCCCAGAAGTCACGAGGGGTACATGGCAACCCCTGCCTGTATTGGTCGGAGTGTGTAGATTTTGATTTAGGAATGCACACCTTTAATCAAGTCACAAACCTGCCTCTGACTCAGGAGCGTGGCTTCATTTCCCCATTTGCTGCCTTTCCTGCGTACTTAATAAACCACATTTACCTAAACACCTTATCATCTCCCAGGCTCTGACTCACACCTTGTTGGGGAGATACCAGAGATCTTCCCAGGTTGTTATTTTAAAATTCAGTGTTAATTACAGCAATTCCCTTTCCCCATCCAAATGGCATATACAGAAAGAAGTGGAAGGGTTTTATTTTCTTTCCATCAAGAGCCTAAAGAAGTGTGCTAATTAACTACACAATTAGTCAAGATTGTATTTAATTTGGGGGGCTTGTACATGGCCTCAGTGCAAAAATATCTGGCTACTGAGTAAAGGGACTTGATAAGAGTAAATGCAGCCGGTCCAAATATTCAGAATCGGAGCTTTCTCCTTGTCATGTTTCAGCATAAAAACCAAATAAAAGGAAAGTGGTAGACCCATCCCCGCGAGCTCTGTGCTGCTCCCGGAGATTCAAGTGGGAAAGCAAATGCTAACTTCGGGAGGATGCAGGGCATCTTTGTTCTTCACCGAGCATCCTTGCGGCGTCTCAGGGATGCTCATTGCTCAAAAACTAGTAGCTACCAGAGCAGCTTCGCAGGAGCAGCGCCAGGGCTGTAGCTGAGCCCTGGGCATCGCGGCCACCCCACCACTCTGCAGGACAGACTCCGTTCTCCTCTCCACCTTAAAGAGGAAGAAACCGAAGCTTGCAGAGTTACGGTGTGCCTGGCTGAGCAGGACCGGTTCCTAGCCACGGAGCTGTCAGCCGCCAAGGGCTGGCTGCGGTTAACGATCCGAATGTAAAGGAGCAGGGTGGATGGTGAGGATGGGGAGGGGGGTGTTCTCGCCCTCTCTGACCTCTGAAGACTTTCTCTCTGCTATGGCAGCTGTGGGTGACAGGGAGAATAGCCCCACTGAACAGATGTCCTTGTCACTACGTGCTATCCAGCCCAAGCAGGACGAAGCAGGGCTGAGTGAGGCTCCCGCTTTTCAGATCCACTCCCAAGCTCTCGAGCACACACCCCTCCTCCTCCTCGAGAAAGTGGAGGTGATTCCTCCCTACCTGCTGCTCAGCGCCTGCCAACGAATCAGGGTGCCTGCCTTGCAAGGGCCCGGGTGCAGCAGTGCCAAGGCTGTCCTTCCTCAGCCTCTCAGCCCCGCTCTTCATCCCAACAGGCATCTCAGTCTGCCGAGCCCATCTGGAAAATCCTCACTGTACCCCGCTCCCTCCCAGTACGTGTCTGGCACTCAGAGCCTCGTCCACTCTGGGCTGGCCGCACCGTCGCATCCTGCCCCGTCCTCTCCTTGCCCGTCACCAGTTGTCTTTCTGCAATTCAGCTCTGGTCCCACATTTTACCCTTACACCCCAGTGCTCGATGCCAAACCTCAGCCCCTCTCGTGGGGACAGCCAAGCTGACACCATCTGCGCCAGGCGCTTCACGAGCCCCCTCCGCAGCCCTCCCGGGGAGCAGGAGGTGTCTGGGCCTCGGGGGCTCCTTCACACCCTTTGACCCTTGCTCACGGCTGCCCTTCTACCCCATTCTATTCTGTCCTCTGGAAATTCTGACCCCTCCATCAAGACCCTCTAAATTGGCTTCAGCTCACCGTGTTTAAGACTAAACTAATTAACAGAAGGAGATGAGGAGGCAACAAATCTCACACAATGAAAGGATTTCAAAACAAACTGACCCGCACTCCGCCTCGGGGAGCTGGTTCTCTGGGCCAGGACCCATTTAGCATCTATTTCAACCAACAGTCCCGCAACCACGGTTCTCTCTGACAATTGGAAAAAAATCTCACCTCCTTCCACTAGGTGGCGTACTGAAATTTGCAAGGCAGGCAGTGCAGTTTCCCCTTAGCCCAAAGTGTGTATTACCACTGCAATTACTACAATTTATTTGTAGTGATTGCAGTATTTATCCAAACACCACTCACTAAAGTGTGAACACTAACCTTAGGTATAAATATCCAGAGGGTAAATTCATATTTGTACTTAAATGTCCGGGACCCACAGTTCCCATACTAAATCTGAGCCTGAATTAGGTTCCTCCCCACCCCACTTCTACCTGGTTGTCTTTGGGAACATACATTTCTCAGCCACAAAACAAGCAGCTCTCAACCTGAAGATGCCCAAACCTCAACCCATTTTTTCTGAATAGTTCTAGCCAGCATATGGGAACCAGAAATGGCTCTGCTTGACCAAGTGTGGAGCAGATGACTGTCTTTGGGTCTCTTCTCTGATCCTGTCCTTCCCTCCCTCCATCTTAATAGCCCAAAGCCTTTGTCTTTTTGTCTTTAGAAAAGCCAATAAACTCTCAAGCTGGTGCAAACCCAATTCTTTTTACTGCTGGTTAAATTGTATTTATGGAACAATATTTACAGGGTGTTCCAACCCAAGAATCTTTTAGAGTGATAATGAGATGATTTCTTTGTAGGTGGAGATGTATATTTGACTCACTCCATAATTCTGGTCTGATTGCATCTTATTCCCTTCATTTTGTTTTAGTGCCTGCAAGAGTTTCATCTGAATCCATTCTTATCTTCCGCCTTAGCAAGGAGCCACATTACATAAATGTGAGTGCTTCTTTATGGTCATTTGAGGAAAGAAAAGTATCCCATTTTCTATTTAAAGAAAACATAGACCACTGTAGAAACTTTGCACGCTAAATAAGCCAGGTTTGCAAACATCTGTGCTGACACACAGGCAACAGAAAAGCCCTAGGCAGTCAGCAAATTATTGAAAGGTATTCTTAGCTAAGTTATTAATCTTCCTCAGCCATTTCAGGGCTAGAGATCAGAAAAGCCCGTCTATACACCACATTTTGCCCTTTATCCCTGGATGGTCAAATGACTCCTATTTTAGATACTAAAAATGCCACTTCTTCCAGGAAGTCTTCTATGAATTCCCTTCCCAGAGAAACTCTTAGTCTAACTCAATTATCAAGCAACACACTTAACACAGTGGATTATAATGATCCATTTTTGAGGTTGGTTAAATTCCCGAGGCAAAGATTGTACATTATTTCAGCCTGATATCCACTATAATGTCTGGTACATAGAAGTACAATAAATTAATGGATGAATTATTCAATCGGGGACAAATAAATGAGCTGTTCATATCCTGGGGAGAGAGGGACAGGGTTTCCATTTTTATGGCTTGGGACATTTTCCAGCCTTTATTTCAAGGCTGTTTTGAGTGGATGTAGGTTCAAGCAACTATTAGCTTCCAGCCATGGGGCAAGAAACAACCATAGGACTTAGTCTAATCAATAACTTAGAGGAAAAAGGCAAAAATTCTCATGTCAGACCTAAAAATTAATGAATGATCTTGTACATGACCTTTTAATTTACAAAAATGGTCTCAAATGTTATTTCTTTGCTTCTCAGATCAATTGTTTGGGATGAGTTAGATCAGGGGTGACTTTACCGATGAAGGAATTGAAACTCAGAGACGTGAACTGGTTTGAGCTAGTGAAAGGTTAGTGAGATTCCAAATCCAAGGTCCATTCAAACGACCATCAGCTCATGGACACACAAACCTCCCTCTTGTGTCATGGCCACAGTCTATTGACTAGTGTGGTCAGTGGACTGGCTGATTAGGCCAGTTAATGGGATAGTCTTGGGCAAATAAATCAGCTCTCCTCTTGGATCAGCCATTTGGTAGCTGTTAGACCTTGAGTAAGTCATTGAAATTTTGTTTAAGCCTTCAGTTTCCTGAAGCTGGGATAAAAGAATAAAGTTGGAGTGAATGTTTCTCAGCTCTCGGCATCATCGACAATAACTGCCATTTATACCGCTCCCTTGTGCTTAAGGGGCTTAGCATGATATGACTCATTTCACCTTCACAACAACCTAAGGATGGTTATTGTTCCCATTCTACAGATGTAGAAACTGAGGCATAATAAACTCCACTTACATATCTAGTCAGTAGAGGAGAAAGGATCTTCTTTCAGTCTGTGTCCTATGGAAAGCACTAATGCCAATGTTTGACACAGCAATGCTCAACAAATAGAGCTATAATTATTATTTCCATTATTACTAAATATGTACTAATATGTGGAGGTAGGGCCTAGGGTATTTTCGTAGTCACTATGAATCACTACTCAATACAAAGTGGGCATAGAATTGATTTATCCAGAGAGATGGAAACTTTGGGGGCTCTCCTGGGGGCCGAGCCCCTAGCCAAGTCTGGCCAAGGCTGAAGTCAAAGTGCATGATCAATGTAATAATTCCTGCTCCTGCTTACAGAGCCTTGCAAGCAATTAGTTCATATCAAGCAGTTATTAAGAAGTTATTTTTGTAACAAAAATACTGCCTTCCTTTAATTTCTATGCAAATGCAAGGAAGCCAATACAAGTATAGTTTATTTAAAGATGTTCTTGTTGGAATTGAATTTGTCCTTTTGAAGAAGCTATAGGAGAAAGCTACAGAGTCACACAGGACTACCAGGAGTGTTCCAAGTGGCTGATTGAGGACAGCCTCTGGCTTCTTTCTCTGAGTTAAACACCAGCCCACAGCTCCCAACCCCTGACCAAGGACAGAGAACACAAGTCTATAGCGGCCTTGACACATGGAGTTCTTAGGCGCCCTCCTACCCAGGCAGAGTTACCATAAAGTAAACCCCGGCACACAACGGTTTGCCTTGAAATATTACAACAGTGCCTGCAAATGACAAATGTACAGTATATGCTCATGTTTTTAGTGTGCCCTGGAGTGTGGCTTGTTAAAATTAATGGGTTAAAGAAATACCGAGGCACAGGATTTTGAGAAGCAACATAGTGTAGAAGAAAGAAAACTGTACTGGGGTGAGGTGGAGTGCAGGTAACCCAAGTCTGAACCCAGCTCGGTCTTCTACACTGGGTCCCCTGGCTGAGTCATTAGCTTTCATGATGCTGTTTCTTTTGGAAAACAGAAATTGCCCTAACCATTTCTTAAAATTACTACTCCTTTTGAAACGCCTAAAGCAAAGGTTGTGAAAACACCTGGCGAATTATAAAAAACCATCTGTATGGCAAGGCATCTTTTATTCATTCTCAATAAAATAGAACCACCTGATATGAAATGTCAAACCCCAGGAAGAGTTAGTACATTGGTGATTCGACAAATCCTGTTGTCCTCTATGCAAGGACATTCACATTCTTGTTACGTGAATTGTAGCAGACGCTTGACATTACAATCGAGTCTTGCCATATAGTTACAGTCAATGATCTGGTCAATGCCTGTGTGGATCTAGGACTGTGTGGTTTAATATTCACGATGTAACAGATCTAAATTGGCAGCAAATACCTGAAGGGGCGTCCTTGGGCTATTATGAGATACTAATGAGCAATGATTCTATTCCTTTGTAGCTCTGGAAGGGGAAGATGAACTTCATCCTCCTGAGGAGGAAAAAGGGAATTTCATAGATACCTTTTGATCAAAGTCTGATCCCTGTTGACTCTGCTGCAAATCACTGGTTGCTTAAAGGTCAATCTGTATTATGCATCCACTTTTATCATAGTCTGTTATATGGGATGATATCAGGAGCTCTTTGGGTTCTCCTTTGAAAACATGAGGTGTCAGAACTTGTCAAAAGCAGATGGGCCCTGGGTATTGTTGATCCTTCCCACGTAGTGGCGTGGTTTTGTGGGAGATCACTTGTGCAGGGTGAGATACGCATGGACTATGAAAATAAACATGCATATGGGAGGGCGTGATCTGGTGCAGAGGAAAGATTTATCGGCTTGCCTCTTGTGACCCATCTGGTAGCAAAATGAATGGCTGTTTGGAAGCTATAAATTTAGAAAAACTCTTGGTAGCTGGGAACTCATGTTTACCCATGCAGTATGTTAAGTGGCCTATGAACAGCTGAACCATTGAGAAGCATCCTGTTCTGAACTCTAATTTCCACACAGTGGTACTATTTCCTTGGAAAGCCTCTTATTTCCTAAGGAATAAATCCATGGCAAAGATTCTAATAAACAAACAAACAAACAAAAAATACAACTTAGGCCCTGCTGGATAAACCAAATCCCACAGTGCCAGTTCCTGGGGAAAGTTGAGAGGAAAGGGATTTATTTCCTATGTAATGGAACTGAAAACAGAGCCTTGTCAGACTTGTCTGCCTCCTCCAATAAACTCAATGCAATAGAAGTTTTAAAAATCTTGAGCAAACAGTTAGAATTTGGAGCCTATTTTGTAGAAGCAGCTTTGAAACAGCCCAACCCAGAATTGCCTTAGACTGACCCCTTTGAGATAGGGAAAGTGAGTGACAAGAGCTAATATCTGAGTTTCCTTCTGCTCTGACACCCCATGATCCTGATTCCATAGGATTTAGGTCTGTCTACCTGTCAGGTGTGGGAATTAGGAAAGTGTCACCAACTTAACTGCATCAGGAGCCAGGAGAGCAATGACAAAGTCTTTGATCACATGGCAACTGTGCGAAACAGAGGAAAGCATGTCCCTGCCGAAAGGGGGTTCTATGAGCTGAATTATGTCTCCCTCAAATTCATATGTTGCAGTTCTAATCCCCAGTACCGAAGAAGGTAATCTGATTTGGAAATCGGTTATTACTGATATAATCAGTTACGATGAGGTCAGAGTGGGAAAATGGACCCCCAGCTCACATGATCAGTGTCCTCATCGAAGGGGTGATTGGGACACACACACTTACAAGGAGAACATCATGTGAGTCTGAAGCAGAGATGAGGCTGATGAGTCCAGAGTCAAGGAATGTCAGAGATTTCCAGTGAACCACCAGAAGTGTGGAGAGAGGCATGAAATAGATGCCCCCTCACTGCCAACAGAAAGGGCCACACCTGTCAACATCTTGGTCTCAGACTTAAGCATCCAAAACAGAGACAATTAATTTCTGTAAGTCACCCAGTTTGTGGTGCTTTGTTACGGCTGCCCTAGGGAACCAAATAGGTGACAGCATCTATTAAGATCCAATCCAATACTGTCATGTGAGAAATGCTGCTGCATGCAAAAGCAAAATATGTTGGCCCACAAGTTATCAGCTAGAAACCTCTATTTCATGGATTGCTAAATCTACCACGAATTGTCTTCTTTAAAAAACAATGTGAAGGATTATCTTGACATTCTTATCAATCTCTCCTTTGTATTAAGGCCCAGGTAGACTCCAATTTTAAGGCTCTGATTTATTTATTGTATTAACACGTAGGCCAAAATCTTTTTTATTTTGCTCAAGTTAGTTGGCTAGATTCATTTATTGATAACTTTGGAGCACGAAAATCCTATTATCAAAATTAATCTCAAGAAACTCAAAAACAAATGTGGAGTCTTATTGGCCTCTATTACTTCATGAGTTCAAACTTACAACATTTGTTATAAAGATGATCAATGAGAATCAAAGATCCTTTATTTTGTTTTCATTTGTACTTTTGAAAAATATTTGGTTCATACAGATGAAATGGTGGAAATTTATAATAAAAGCTTAAATACTTCCTTTGACATCCTTGGATTTCCTTCAGCTTAACTGATTAAAAAGCTTGAAAGAATAGGAGGATTTACCTGCTCACACAATATCACATGTACAGAAATAAAAGGAGAAGCACAGTACTTCTGTTTCCAGTAATACAGCCAAAGAAAATAAGAGCAATCCTTTTGTGGAAACCAACTAGGAGAGTAGTACAAAATATTTTTAAAATTTACTTGAAGGCATGAGTTGATGATATGCAAGTTAAAAAAGGTGGAAGATGGAAGAGTAAAAGTTCTCAACCAATCTAAAAGAAGGTAAGAAAGGAGAGAAATGAGAACACAGATGGGACAAAAGGCACTAATTAAGATAGTAGCCTTAAATGCAATCTACTACTAAATACATTGTTATTAATAGGTACACTGAAAATACACACACACACACACACACACACACGCACATTAGTAATTACACTCAATATAAATGGGCTAAATTATCTGATTAAAAGAAAAAGATTGTCAAACAGGACAAAAGATCCAATGATGACTGACACATATTAGTTTTTCAAAAAAAAAAGATGAAAGTAAAAGATAAGCTATTCAAACTATAAAAAGACAGCCACATTCATATCAGACAAGGCATACTTAATGGCAGATTGCATCAGAAATGATAGAGAAAGACACTTCATAATATGCTGTTTCAAGTGTTCAGGAAGGTATAAC
This sequence comes from Scalopus aquaticus, assembly GCA_004024925.1. Classification (NCBI taxonomy): domain Eukaryota; kingdom Metazoa; phylum Chordata; class Mammalia; order Eulipotyphla; family Talpidae; genus Scalopus; species Scalopus aquaticus. The sequence goes on from PVIJ01006623.1 coordinate 58,596, forward strand.
TATTCATAATTTGCAAATACTTAAAAGGATAGATTCAGATACTACAAAAGCAAACTTCACAGGGCTACAGAGCAAAAGACAAATCCACAATCAAAGGGGAGAAATCAACGTAACTCTCTTGGTAATCAATAGAACAAGAAGACAAATTCAGTAAAGATTTAGAAGACTTCGAATACCATCATTAAAAAACGGGATGAATACATACATATAAAACACTGCATGAAGAACTGCAGAACACATGTTCTTCTCAAGCACAAAACATTTCTAAAAATTGATAAAATATTTTCAAATAATTACCATTGTTCTCTGATCACAATACAATTTAACTAGAAATCTATGAAGCAATTGTAAAGTAGACAACCATAAAATCTGCATGTTTGAAAAAATTTTATTTTGTACTTTCTAAACCTGTGGATTAAGAAATCACAATAAAATTATAAAATATTTTAATGTGTAGACTAAAATGCTTATAAAATTTATAGGATACAGCTAGTGCCACACTGAGGGGATTTTACAGCCCCAAATACATATGATACAAAAACAAGAAAATTTGAAAATCAATAATTAAACATATCAATTTAAAAAAAACTAAGGAAGTGTTACAAATAGAAGTGTTCATAGATGTATATACATGTTTCCTTGCTCTGCTAGCTGAGGAGCCTGGAAGCAAAGGAAGTTCAGTGGCAACACACTCACATAGCTCCCAAATCTCTGTTTTTAATGCATGGTTCCATAAGGAACCAGGGCTCCATAGAGAAATGCTGATTCTAGTTGATATACAAGATATAGAAGACAGATATAGAAGATGAACCTGAAACATCTAGTAATGTCAAAATGAAAGAATGAGTTAAGACCAACCAACTAACCAACAAGCAAAATCTAGAATGATGGGGAACGCCAGAAGGACAGAAGAGCCAACTGAAGAAGTTCTCAATGACCAGAGCTAGAACAACTTGAGCAACAAAATGAAGAAGCATTAGATTATAACTAATAACAATAACAAACCATAAAATAAATATCTATTGTCCACACAAACATAAATGGATGACTGAGAAGACAAATGGGGGCAAGTAGACAAATATCCCATGCAGAAAAATTCTAAATAATTTTTGTGGAGACTCCACCTACAGGAAGCATCACTCCTTAGTCCTTAGTGTGAGCTGCACACAATGACTTATTCCAAAACAGAGTATGGAAAGGGGTCAGGGGAGAGAAACTTCACTGTGGAGGAACCTTATTAAGCACCTCATCAGCCTGGGACTTGAGATCAGCACCAGCAGTGAGAAATCATCTTGATAGTTTGTACCTTAGATATGATGCAATGAAAATGCACTCTATGATCTAGTCTGTGTAGTCTAGTGATGCTTCCTTCTCCAGGTAGAACTCCTGGACTCCCTGGAGGAGAGGGTGTGGAGATTCAGCCCTGCTCTTCGATGTCTCAGACTGGAGTGACAGCTGTCATTTCCTCCTTGGACTCATTGTCAAAACTAGTCACATGGTCCCAAACTAAGCACTTGGGAAGTGGAAATGCCAGGGAGTTCCTGGGGGATCTGGTGAACAGCACTGATTCTGCAGCCTTGGAAAACTGGCACAGTCAAGCCAAACACAATAAGCTTAGATATCCAGGCTTTGGGTCTCTCTCGGGCACAGCACTAAATCAGCCTGATGGATTTCTTTAATCCACCAGCTGCAACATTTCTGCCTCCTCTTTACTTCATAATCTCAGGCAGTGACGCATGTTGTGCCACCAAGTAATGTCACCTGCAGCGGTAATAATACTAATGATGTAATTTAGAGTTTAATTTTTTATCCAGAGTCTTACCTATCTATAATGTCTGGTATTTTCCAGAGAGAGATGATTCTTTTGTAATAGAACTGATTTTCTTTGCAACAAAAATGCAATTTTAAAGATGATTGAAGCCTGATCCTAAAAGAATGTGTATTGTCCATCAGCAAACATCAATAGCAGTATCGCTATCATATTTCTATAAATTGCTTTTCAAAAATGGTTGAGTCACAGGTAGATGAATTTGTAGTGCTTTAGCACCTATAAAAAAATGGTTGGCTTTCTTCCTCCATCGCTTCCTCGTTCTTTCTGCCAGAGTAATTTGGCGCAAAGGCCAAGTGGGTCAAAACTCACATGTGTTAGGTGCATCCAGAATGCACAGTAGCACCCAGAGAGCATCTGGGAACCTGGTGAAGGAGATGATCTGGCCAGGGTGGTGGCCACCTAGAGGTGTTACATATGAGAAAGACCCAAATCCAACACCCCAACTCTGTGCTAACTAGCTGGGTGGTCATGGACAAGATAGTTGGAGGCTCAAGGACCTGTGAATAATGAGTGACCAGCTTAGAACGGGGATGGTCACACTCTTGTTAGTGCCCCTGGGGAGCCACAGAGGGCATCCGAGGGAAGACCAGGCGCTGTCCAGCCCTCCACCATCCTGACCTTGCAAGGAAGCACCACTGTCTTCTGTGATTCAGACAGGTCTCGACATGATTTTATTAGACAGAGTTTCCTTTGCTCATAAAATATAATTAAATTTGAAAGCCTACATTTTAAAAACAAGTTGACTGGGTCATCTTCTCTCTGGGGTTTTGCTCTGACATCCACTGAAATACATGTAAACAAGTCGTGGATGTGGCTGCCAGCTAAAGAGGAAAGGCAGAAGCACCTTAGACACGATGCAGCAGGGTTCTCTCTCCACACTGGGAAGACCATGGACAAGTTCACCACTGATCCACATAGTGCGCAGAGCCGGGTGATGGCAGCAGACACTGTCCACCACCCCCTTGAGGGAAACATGCCAAAGAGCAAACCAATGTAGCTGAAGTCGTTGACAGGAAGAAAAAAATCTAATGCATTGTCCAGAACATCATGGACATGCTCCGTCTCCTAAGAATATCTCACAAATGCGCGAACAGAGAGACCCATTAAACAGCAGCAGAGCTGATTGACATGAGCCTAAGTGAAAGATTTGGCCAGACATGCTATTAGGGCTCAAGATGGTAGTGGCAGGAAAAGACTAATCAGTCACCCAGTTATGGCTGTTAGAACTGAAATGAAACTCAAGATGAGCTTCAGGTGTTATTCCTGCTGAGTCCAGGAAGCCGCACAACCCCCGCAGCCACGGTTCCTATAGTAATTGGCAAATATGAGATTAAGGACACAGATCCCATCTTTCTACTGGACCCCGCTATCCACACGCTGACAAGGATCGTGGACCAAAGGGCGACTTCAGGAAGCAGGGGCGGAGAGATGGTGCTGACTTAATGGACTCACGGTCATTCAGCAAACACGACCCGGTTCAGGTTCCTCCTAATGTTTCTAGGCTGTGGGATAAAAGCGAAATCCAGACTGGGCAAGGAGAGACTTTCCTCAAAAGGTGAATAACCAAGGGGAGGGTATTGCAGTGAGAAGACGGGGGCAATTGCAGAGGGGGTGATACTCTGAGATTCAGATCCACCCACATCTCAAAGGTCAGAAAAGGGGTTTGCTTTCATGCGGTGGGGTATCACTGTATGCCTCAGTCTGGGCTTTCTTCCACTGGGTCCATCACGAGGGGTGCAGGCTTTGGGTTCTCTGGTGCCTTGAGTCAGACAGTCCTTACACACTCCACATCCAACTGGGTTTTCCTCTTAGAGCCGCTTCCATTTTCTGACACTTTCATTTTGATCCTCCTCTTTCTCCTTAGGTCTTGGGTGTCACCTCTGCCTTCTGCTTCTGTGTGCTCTATCACTGGGGTCTTGATTTTCTTGTGCGGGTCTGTTAGCATCTGTCCCAGTGTGCTTCCTTTCTGCTTTAGTCACTCTAAGTTGTTATTGTTGTTCTACAGAACTTTGTTCATTTCTTTCATGGACTAAAGTGTTTATTAGTCCTCCAGAAAGCCCTGTCAATTGAATTAGGCTGGAAAATACTAGATTTGAGGCAATCTCCTGGAATTCATTCACCTATTCTCACCTCCCATATTTAGGTGAGAGAGGGAATCCTGTTTCACTAGTACTTTCTGCTTCTTTAAGTCCCTCTAGATTGCAAAACACACACACGGAGTAATTCAAAAATATTCCCTCGAAGACAAGCAGTAGCCCATTCATTTATTTCTTTCTCTTCCAAATGGGTAAGAGAACTTTTTAGCTCATTTGTATTCTTTTGTTGGAAGACAGTTTCTTGTTATCAAGATAATTTGTTGTCTGGTAATATAGGAATTACAGACAGCAAATTCACTTTCAAGATTAAGCGTTGAATATGGACTTATCATAGTGTCATGTGCTCTAAAATACTCTTGGCTTTGGAATTTATTGAAGAGTTCATGCTTAGTCATTTTGCTTCATGAGACGCTCCACTTGATTTTGTTTAATTGATCCTCTTTTCAGTAAGAAATGTTCATCTTTATAGCTAATAATCGTTTTCTTAGTTTAATCAGATGTTGACATAACCATGCCAGCTTTCTTAAGCTTAGTTTCCATATGATATGTTTTTCCAACTCTTTAAAAGCACTTGGAATGTGTTTTCTGTAAACAATATATAACTGAGTCTTTTATTTTTTAATCCATTTGAAAGTCTCTATTTTTTAACTAGGGCATTTAGTCCATTTGCATTTAATGTAACTATTAATATGGTTGGTGTTAAGTCTTTCTTCTCAGCATTTGTTTTAATATGTATATAATTTATTTGTAGACAGAATTTTAAAAAGTGTTCACTTTTATAAAGCATCACCATAAACCTCACATTAATTATTAGGTCTTAAAGAGCCATAAAATCTGGGAATTATAAGAGATCTTTAAGGTATTTAGCATTACTGTAGTGGAATAAGGAATCATACAGGGATATACCAAAATTTACAATTGAAATAAATCATCCCTGAGCAACAGTTTTCAGAAATCCTGAAATTCATTTTATTTTATTCTAGATCCTTTTTAGAGAGTTGATAACCTTCATATATAACAATACACCATTTTCCAGTCCTTTACTATCTTCCTAATTTGAATGAGAGGTGATTACTTTCCCTACATGTCCATCTCTTCCCCCATCACTTCCTATTGTTAAAAAAAAAAAAAACAGCAACTGGGCCTCCCTGGTGGCGCAGCGGTTAAGCGCTGCGCTGTGGAGCTGTCGGCAGCAGCAATGCGAGTTCGACGCCCGGCCGGGGAGATTCCCACATGGCGAGGCAGACCTCTCCTGCCTCGCCCGCTGCTCCCCTCAGCAGTGTATTTCTGATCTGCCTGTTCTGCTCCCCGCTCTGTTTCTGGTGAACCCTCTCGCCGCCCCACACCTCTGGTCTGTACCCCAGCTTGTATGTATAAATAAAAAAATCTTTAAAAAAAAAAGTTTAAAAAAAAAACCAGCAACAAAACAATAAACAAGAAACCTCAATGCATTCTGCAACTTCCATGTGCAGATAGGCTATTGGGATGCTGAGACTTCAGGACATGAAGACCCTGACTCAGGCCTTTGGAAATCCCAGCGTAAAGGAACTCAACTTTTCTTGTATCAGACACCTGACAAAATTGCTAAACTTCTTCCTCTTGGTTGAACTTACATTTTTCTTCAGAAATATGCAAAGACAAGGAAATTGCATGACACCAGGAGACCTAGAGAACAGCCAAAGGCTTATCCTGCTGCCCCTTTCCTTCTCAATATGAACAATATAATCCACCTTCTAGAGATGTCAGAACCAGTGTCAGCCCTCTGATTGTGAGGTCAGATTTTTCACATCTCCCAGCAGAAGTGGACTCACCTTTTCCCTTCTTCACGGGATGAACGGAAATAGCCTGACACTAAGACAACTCTCTCAGCTCACTGGAGATGGTTGAAAGGCAGGCCCTGTGCTGTCTTTCCTGAGAAAGAGCTGACAAAACCCTGGGGCAAAGATTTCTCTGAGGAACTTTGCAAGCATCGTGTGTTCCCTTTGGTGCAATAATAAGAGTTTTATACGTGGGACAAAGGTACATGCAGGTCCCAGTGGGACTTACTTAAGAACTACATAGTGGTCACAATGGACCATTTCAGTTTGTCTCTTGTTAGAGAGAAAACTCTTAACTTTTCCCCATGAGGATTAAGAGGCTTATAGTGATCCACCAGGGATCTCCTGGACCCCCCGTGATTCACTTTTATTTTAGCAGAAATGGGAACTCCAGTCTTGTTCGTTGTTCTCTGAAACTATCCAGTTATTTACATTTTCACTCATTTTGGTTTTTAGGCTTTGGGTGAAGCTGGAAGAATACATGGGTTTTCTGGGTTTTATAGCTCAGAAGCCCAAGTTCTAAAAGCCGGTAAGTCCTTTCACCTTTACAGGTGTGTGCAGTTGTGGGCCAACCACCAGATTCCTTCTGGCAACTTATGGGGACATTTCAGTGATAGGCTGCTGGGATGCAGGCCCTTGAACATCTCATTGCTGACTCCAGGGCCAGGCTGTAGAGCCCTGCATGGTCCTCATGCAAAGGAGCAGGGACGACTGGCCTCTCCCTTCGCTCTCTGCTGGTGGACATTTATCTGCTACTAGTAGGTAAGACTTGCCTTTCTTTCCCTTTTGCAAGTTCCAGATTTTCAGTTCAATTCATTTGTTATCAAATGAATGCTAAATTGCAGAGCGTGGAATCAAAAATAGAATTTTACTTCTCTGAGGACTTTCATAAGCAGGGACCTTCCACACCATATAGACTTGAGCCCTTCGCATGCAGGCGAGGCTGTTGCACACTTACGCGTCCTTCTGCATCCCTCTGCAGCTAGGAAATGCTCTCAAGTTTTCTGAATCAAATTTCATGCCGCCATCTCCACTTGCTAAAGATGATATTGGGACTAAAGGGACTAACCAACTTTATTCAACCACCAGTGACAGGGCGCACCCCCAGTGTCCTCCCTGCTGAGCTGCCCTTTTCTTCTACTACTCAGCTACAGTGTTGTAGCCTCCAAGGAGGTCTCTACAGCTCCCCCCAAATCTACAACTTCCGCCTTAAAATGCACTTTGCATCTTCTTCAAGAAGGAATGATTTTAGCCCCAAATGCAGAAGCTGCTAAGCTTAGAGCTACCATTCTTTTTAGTCATTTGAAATATTCTTTTCTCCTTTCTGCTACTACAGCAAATACTTCATTAAAAGAGAATATCAGCTCTCTAGCCCCAGGTCAGTTTTCGGCTCTCTCACCATCTTCCTTTTGGTGCCATATCCTCGCCACCTTGCTCCCAGGGATCCTTCCCCTCTGGAACACAGAGCGGGGCTGCATCTCAACTAAATCAGCCTCTTGTTCAAATTCCTCAGGAGCTGGCATCTCTCGTACGTAATCTCTGTTTCCTTGTTCCCTGATGCTGGCTTGTCACGCCCACAGCTCACGGCTCCTATAGATCTTCGTGTTTGTTTTCCCACAACAGTTGTTTGCTGTCACGCTGTCATAGCATGACAAATCCACTGTTCTGGGGTGCAACTCGATTCTCCCTGCTCCGTGGTTTCGGAAGAAAGCTTCACGTCACTAAGACAGGAATTCTCTACCTGTCTTCCCTTGACAGGTAACACTCCATCGATCTTTGCTGTGGGGAGCTCTCTCTGCCATGTGGGGTATTTAGTTACTTCCGTGGGCTCCCTACACTCAATTCCAGGAACATCCAACCCTCAAGCTGTGATCACCAAAAATATCTCCTGACTTTGCCAAATAGGGACAAATATGCTCCTGGTTGAAAACATCTGCTTTAAGGAGACTTGTCAGTCATTCACTGAGTTACACCATCCCCTACCTGCGAGGGGGGGCGGCTGAGAACCAACCCCTCGAGTCAGGCGAACAAGGCTGTGTTCAGGAAATAGACACACACTGAAGACGGTTTTGTAGAAACACCAGTGAATTTTCTTGAAAAGCTAAAAAACGTTGTTAGTTTCTTAGACACACAGAAGCACAATGAAGAAGAGGCCTGCATCTGCGACTCTCGCAGTTTTTGTGTGTGGTATATTACTCTTTAATGGAGATGTCCGTGCATTTTGATATGGCCCTTGAAGGTGATGATGATGGTGATGGTGGTGGCTCCCTTAAAGTCATCCTCTGGAAACTGAATTCAGCTAGTTTTCATTTTTTCCCACTAGATTTCTTTCCTTGCTAGACAAATTAAGGGCAGATATATATTTTCTTTGATCCTAAGCTAGCTATGCAAAACTGAAATAATTTCAGGAACATCTGCAATCCCTGGTCGTTATCTCCTGGTTGTTCCCTACTTTCTCTCCTTTTTCCTATCCCACATGGGGGGAAATAATCCTATTATCTTTTATGGTAGAAAAAGCCCCATCACCGAGTATGAGTAGGAAGCGATATTTTGCTGCTCCGGAAGTTGCTTGAGAAGCATCCTGCACATCTAGTGACCCATGGTCATCCTTGTACAAAGCAGCAAGTGTCCCCGGGAGCCCATCAATTTGAGCATCCTCTTACCAATTCCCTAGAGCACTTGACTTTACAAGCTCATGGCTGATGTCCACTAGTATTATGTTCTCTTCCTCACATTCTCCTGCCTTATTCGGACTAAGTGAGGGGCTGGATTTGATGCGTCTCCCTGACAGGGGATGTTTATCACAACCACCTGTCTTCTGAAATGTCCTTACCTTCGGCTCAGGGTGAGGGTAGTGCTGGGGCATCTGCTCTCTACAGCCTAGACTACGGAGAGCAGATGGGCGCATCAGCTGGTACCGTCAAGTTCCCTCTGATGGTCGGAGATGTGCTTTGAGAGGAAATGGCTTGATCTGTAATATGAGTTGGTGTAGCCACAAAGAGGCTCATCATGGGGCCTTGACTGGGCTCAAAGCTATGCTTGAAACTTTTGTTTTAGTTGGACGTGTGATTCTGATGGGCACAGGCCAAGTACCAGTAATTTGGAGCTTGGTACGTCAAGGTGGGCTGGTGTGTAAGGACACAAGGAGAGAAGATGCTAGGAGCACGGTGGTAGCTGTGGGATCGTTGCAGGATGTGGGAACCTGGGACCTCACACACGCTTGCTCCTGATGGGGTCTGTTTCCTGACGTCACGAGCACCTAGAGGCTTAGCTTGTAGCCATGGGACAAAACTGAAGACGTGGCCTTTTGACATTCAGCTCATTCGCACAGATTCCAGCCGGCCTCCCAGAGTCCTGCCAACAGCTACTGGGGCAGAAGGGCAGATCCCAACCCTCCGAGGGACTATGGACACCAACTAGAACCAAGGGGAGCTCATGACATGACTGTCAGATGTCAGTTTCAGGATCTCCAAAACTTTTCAGCCTTAGGCATTGCAGAAATAACTTTGAAGCTCTTGGCTGGCTGAGGAATCAGTCAAGAATCTTCTTTCTCATTAACAAACCAAATTCGTTGAAACCAGCTGTACTAACAGGGTTCATTTCATTTCCATTATTGCATTCTCAATTAAGTGTGGAGAGGAAACTTGGAATAGCCAGCAATCCACACAGTTCTGGGAGACGGTCTTAAGGTTACAATAACCTCCAGGCTCTGTACCTTTGCTGATACCACCAGCCACCACCTCACATGCCATGCAGACAGGCATCTACTTGAAATTGACTCATCATGAGGGCAACTGGTTAGGGTGAAAGGAAATCAATGCCAGGAGGTCACAAAGATGGTAAACTATAAATAATAAGAGACTTGCTACTTTCTTCGTGCTTCAGTCCAAGATGGGAGGTAGAGGGTCCTGGTGCTTCTAGAAGAAATTACTTCCACCAGGACTTTCCAGTAATCATGCTGCTCACAGTCAGAGGCCTGGCTGCTGTGGAGGACCGCGTCCACCTGCAACAGAGAAGCTTGCGACCTGGGAATGAGCCCTGTGAGCTACGGATGCCAGCCACCATCACCCCTCACATTTACAAGCCTGGTTTTGTTTGCAGAGAGCATTCTGGAACACTCCATCATTTGAAATGCAATCTGGGGAGCTGGGCTTGACAGGGCCACAGGTAAATGAATGGACATCCGAAGGGGTTTGCTAGGGCTGTCTCTCTGAGGGCAAGTCGCAGACAGCTCAGGCATCTGGACAGTCGATGGATTAGACTCATTAGTGACTTCTGCTCCGAAGCACAGCATAAAAATGATTTGCCTGTTTTTTCCATCACTCTCTTCTAGAGGCCACTTTGTTTCTAGCTGAAAAAAGATGTTCCCAGGGCAGGAGCTGTGCTTTTTGAGGTCACCGGTGAGGCTGGGGACAGCCGCAGTGCAGGCTCCCTGCTGAAACCTGGGACACTCGCTGCCCTGGAGTCGAGGGTGCCCACGAGCAGATATTAAACATGCAGGGAGTCAAATGCCAGCTGCCACGCATGTATTTTTATAACCCAGCTGACTCAGCCTGGGAATGAGCCCTGTGAGCTGCGGATGCCAGCCACCATCACCCCTCACATTTACAAGCCTGGTTAGCTTTGCAGAGGGCATTCTGGAACACTCCATCATTTGAAATGCAATCTGGGGAGCTGGGCTTACAGAGCCACAGAGGGTCAGAGCCACTCCACCCACACCCCACCTGGCCCGCAGAGCCTATGGGGGGGAGCAAGAGTCCTTCCCGAAGTGGGAACCCCTGAGAGGCATGTGAGATTGAGCCGGCCAGTCAGGCCTGACGCCGCTGCAGAGACGCGTGGGTCCCTTTCCCCACCAGCAGAGACGCAGAGTCTCCAAACACGGGGCAGTGACCGCCAGGGCCAAGTCCCTGCAGGACAGAAGAGCCACTCCCAGCCTCCCCTAAAAGGATGTGTGGGAGACACAGAGAAAGAGAGTCGGTATCTTAAGGCTATTTTTTCTAATGCACATATTTAGCTGTTCTCATGGATTATGTTTGTTCACACAACTAAGGCAAGTTCACCCTGAAAAAGCTAAAAAAGAACAGGTACCTCTTTGCTTTCGGCTCAGAAAGGAGAAGTTTCCTTGCTAAAATGCACACAGCCATACATTTCAGAAATGCTTCCTGGACACACACTCATTCGAGTCTGCGCTCTGCGGTTTATAAATGGCGGCCGTCTCCCGTGTCATTAATTTTAACGACTGGTGTTACAGCACTTGTCACATGATGTACAAAGCGGAGGAATCACTTGATGCATCCGCTCCTTCTGCCTCCCCCGCCCTCCCTCTCGACCCTGTTGTCCCGCCCCAGCGAGTTGACAGGCAGATGGAAAGATACTTCTGGCAAAATGTCTGCTGTCCCAACAGTCCAAGCACCTGGAAGGGCTGAAGTGAGACGAGTATGGGATCTGAGAGAACTGTGGGGAGCAGAAGCTGGGACTCAGGCCTCCGGGAAACTTAGGAGCACCTTCCCCACCAGCCCAGCCCCTGCGGGACGTGAATCTGAAATGCACGTGGAGTGCGTGTTAGTGGAGAAAACGGCAGTTCCTACAGGGCCGGGCCTGTGGGTGCAGAGTCCCGGTGTGTTGGCCCACAACGTGCAATGGGGAGGTTGCAATAAAGGATGCAGTGCTGACACACAGCAAGGACGGGGTGGACTCGCCCACACTCAGGGAAGAAGTCAGAAAATGTACCTATGGCATGATTCCGTTTTTAGGAGATTCTAGAACCATCAAAAGGAACTGAGAGTAATACTCATCACAAATTGGGGGAAAATTGCCCACAAAGGGTCACGTCCAGGGTGAGAAGTGAACTCGATCTTGTTTGGGATTGTGGTTACACCGTCGAAACTTCTTGAACTGAATACTTACAGCTCATACTTTTTGTATCTCAAGTAAAAATAATAAAAATAACACTACCTCTCCTAGGAACTATAAAAATATTAGTCAGTGTTCTGGTGACAAAAATATTTCCAGGGTTGGTTGGGGGGGACTCTAGGGGAGGCAGCTGGAATTATGTTTCAAAGCAAGCATGATAAAATGTTTTTACTTCCCAAGAATGATTCTGAAAATGCATTTAGTAACTGCATAATCACCATGAACACTGCCTTTATTGCTGCAAATTAGATGAATCTCCCCTTGCATGCATTGGGCTGAAACAATGTGTTTTGCATTTTGTGAACAGTGGTACCAATTGGAATGATAACTAACATTATTTTCTATGTCTCTAAGTCAGGCGTTTCATGAGTATGATCCCATCCTCGTTATGAGTCTCTGAATAACGGCATTTTTGTCCCCATTATCCCAATGTGGAGCCCAGAGCGCGGGATGTCTGTTATTTGCCGGCAGGAAATAGCAGACCTATGATTCAAGTCCAGCTCCAAGTGTGCCCCTAACCACTATGTGGCACTGAAGAATAAGGGTCTGAAATTTTATTTTGAATGTAACTGAATTAGGGGGAATACATGATATTTAAAGAAACCAAGTGGGTAGTATTTTGAGTAAAATGAAACACTTAGTAATGTGATGAATCAGATCATCTGTTGCAAAAGTTAATGTTTTTGCATCTGTTTTCTCCTGAAGGGCATGCCCACATGGTTAGGGTGGAGGGGGAGAAGTGGCATCTGTCCTCATGAGGCAGAGATATAAATATTCAAGGGAGGCAGGCCACCTCTTTCAAGAAACTTTACTAGAAAATCTACCCAACTACTTCTGTTTACATCTTTGGTTAGAATTGTGGCACTTGGCAAGAGAATTTAGGAAATGTCACTTTGGAGAGGATATTCTGTCATTCCCAATAAAATCTCACTCAGGTGTTGCTGAAGCAGAAGGACACTGTGAATATAGCTAGAAGTTGCTGTCAGGGAGCAAGGGAGAGGCAGGAGGTGTGGGGGCCAAAGTCTGGGCTGAGCAAAGAGCACAAGATGGGAGGCGGGGGGTAGGGGGCGGCAGGGCAGGAAGAACTCCCTGCCTGTCTGTTGTGGAGTCAGGGCTGGAATGAATCCTCGGCCAGCTCTGCCTGTCCTAGCCTCACTCAGCTCAGAGCGTACAGACTGGGTAAGGAGTCCCGGTGGCCACGCGTGGGTGGAGAAGATACTCTGGTCGTAGATGGAGAGCGCGCTGATGGACCCACTGAAGTCGGTGCACAAGGTGTGGAGAAGAAAGTCCCCTCTGTCCCCCAAATACCCTCAGTGCTAGGAATTGTGAGATCACCTTTGTGCCTACTGATGGAAGTGAATTGGTGGTGATGGTAAAGCGAAATATTCAGCTACCACAGCAAAATGTCAGTAGGTATCACCTAAAACTGATAAATGAAGAAATAGTAGACATTCATGCAAGGATATTTCTTAGAAAAATGCAGGTGAATATAAAAGATATGCTAGAGGGGTTAAAAGTAGTTGGCCGTGGGAAGAGAGTCCTGAATGTTGCATCGTCTAGATCATGGTAAGCTCAACGGTTTCACCACCTGATGAAAAGAGTCGGTAACAGTTTCTACTCAATATGGTTAAGCAGTGGTAGCAAAGCATCAGATTGTGTTCCGTCATGACCCTAACTTCAGGAACCAAAGAAGGCTGACTACCAACGGCTTCCCTGAATCACCATGGTGAAATCTAATTTTGCTAGTCTTATGGAACAATTGACCAAGTATGTGATAACTACAAAATGGAGATTTTATGTTATCTGCAAACCAATTTTGTTTTGCTTATTCATGCTTCTGGGTATAATTTAAAAGATTTAAAAAACAGAATCATCCTGTGCCATCCTGTCCCTACAATGTTAAGAAACAAGAGTATATACTTGACTCCTACTTTCCTTTTGTTAATTTTTTTTGTCATGAGACTCCACACAATCAGAATGAGGAAAGATTGAACATTAAGATTCAGTAGACTTGTTTTCATGAGAAGGTGATAATAAGAAGAGGGGATAGAATAATATTCGCTCTGAGGTCAATGATTCCATGCCGGCCCCTTTCTCTGGCTGTTTGACTCTGCAGTCATCAGTTTAGATAGCCTGGCCTGAAGCATCTTGAAGGTAATTGAAACACATCCTCTGTTCTCAGAACTGAGATAACCAATTTTGTATCTTCCATTTTGCAAGTAAAGAAGAGGTTCCAAATAAAAATGAGGTGGATGTTTAGTCTTGGTAAATGTATTATTACTTTGTTAGAAACACCTTCATCTGAAGATAAATTAATGTCACTCATTTTGATGACATCTTCTTGAATTAAATGCATCTCAAAATGCATCTCAAAATGATAAGATGAAAGTTATGAATAAAGTGCAGAGGTATATTCGTATCAAAATCATTTTTTTCTCCAGCCTTCTGAAATAGGAAATGGTTGCCCAGAACAGACCAGAAAGCCCTTACCTACAGAAGGTGATGAAATAGGAAAAGTCAGCATTTCACACTGACATTCTGTTGCAAATTCTTTCTATGAGAGGAGAAAAATCTACACCATAACCCAGGCTTTCCTACAAGAAGACTACTCCAGGGTATCATACAGTTATCACATCTTCTGGGCTTTAATGTTCATTTTAACTTTTTTCTTCTATTGGGAATGATACTTCATTAGCTAAAGATTCTAATGAACTAAACTAAGTTTTATAAACCTTAACTACTTTTATTTGAGCTTTTTTATTTAATGAAAGTAAAATAAAACTAAAGTTGAACTGAAAGTACCGATAAAAATAACAAGTGAAAAACATTTTTTTGTAGAGGCATATTTCATAAAGGTGGCTTAAAACTCACTGACAAATATGCCTTCTGGCAACGTTTAAATGACCTCATATGAACTTAGTGAAAAAGAAAATGAGTACTTTGGAATGACGTTTTTGTATTATTCATCGAAAGAATGAATTACTGAGTTTATATCCGTGTAACTCGGGAGATGTTTACCAGCAGCAGGTATTAAGTCTGTAGGTAGAAATCTCAGCTTGGCTAAATTTTGTTTTGATATTTGCTGCCAAGAATATTGGCTTTAAAATATTCTACATCAAAGCTGAATAAAAGCATCCATCAGTATCGCAGCTGAGAAATCAGAAATGCTTCAGGAGCTGGAAGAGCGAGAGAGCTGAGAGCTTTCCTCCTGGAAACAACTGCGTCCCTCAGCGCTGGTGGAACATGCCTCCTGTGCTAAAACAAAGAGGATCTGACACCAACGCTGCCTCAGTGTCTCACAGCCTGGGGTGCCCAAGCACAAAGTGCCAAGCAGTTGTCTGCCCGACTTCAGCCGCGTAAGGCGTGCCGCCCTCCCTGGAGACCCAGGCACCGGAGCACTCGCGTGAGAAGACAATTCCCAACCAGGGGGGACAGGAGGCAGATGGCGGACCGTGGACAGAACTTCAGTTATGTCTCCTAATGGGCACGCTCCTGTCCATGGTGGGACCTCAAACTTGAGTTCAGGAAGAGACTCTCCCTCCCTACCCAACCCTGTGTCCGAGCACTTCCTCTCTGCCTGGTCTCTCTACAGCCTGTAAACAAGAGTACCCACTTTGTCCTCAGGGGCCCTGCCTCCAGTCTGTCCCTGTCATTTACAGATGTTGTCCCCCAGCAGATAACTTCAGCTCCTCTGTCCCCTCTTTCCTCTTCTGTATACCAGGGGAGATGGCACCAGTACCGTCTGGGGCTAATGAGAACCAAGGCAATGGTGTACTTAGTGCCAAGCCTGTAGTATACAGAGTGGTGCTTATTAATTGCTTCATTATCTAATAATGCTTTTAATATCTGTTAGCCTCCTAGTAAATGGTGACGCAAGGAGAAATGAAGTTGAATCAGACACAGCTGTCCCCACAGGGAGATCACAGATCCCAAGTGAGGGTTATGTCTAACCCAAGTCCTCTCCTCCTTTAGGACAAAGACTTAGACACCATCTCAGAGCATGCATGAGAATTCCTTTCTCAGGCCATCACTCATTGTGCGGCTGTCACCGATACTTGTCCCCCATTATAACTGCTGTTTGCCCTTCCAGCTTCTGAAGCATTTATCTAAAAGGTTCTCCCCTCTGAGTTCTAGGGGAATACAAAAAACAGCTTCCAGAACCATATAAAGTGGGAGAAGGATGGATTCACCAAGGGAAGGGATGAGAGAGAGACAGAAGAGCAGGGAACCACTTCATTAAGTGCCTGGCCAATGCTTGTTGATTGGAACGAACAGATAGCTTTCACAGCGGAAGTGTTGTCTCAGATTAATGGCATTTATCCCAGGCCTGAAATAATCAGAAACTAGCGATAGAGTCAGTAATCAAAAAGCAATAGGCCTCAGCCCCCACTCACTCGCCATGTTAAAGACAGGAAAGACCGTGTCCTGAGCGTGCCTTTGGCTGAACAGGAGCAGACAGCAGCCCCATCAATTGAGAATTTTGCTGCCTGGTGATAAATCTTCTGAATTAATCATAGCCTTTAGACCTGCAAATTCTCAAAGTCCTTACTATTTTATGTTGCAACATATAAGTGCCCCCAGAGAAGAAACGAGGAAAGAGGGCAGGTTGGGAGTGAGGAGAATGTGGGCTTGGAGGTGAGAATGTGGCTAAATGGTTAGTATCTTCTGACTGATGGAAGACAAATGCATCTGCAAGCTGGAGCACTGGTGTGCCCAGATCTCAGGATCTAGGGAGCATCTGCACACCCTGAATTGACAGAAGCTTCCTTTCCCTTTGGGGCGTGTTTGGGTCCACACAATAATAGAGTGGCTTTCCCTACCGACCTCATCTTCAGTGCCCCCCCACCAAGGAGTCATCTCAACAAAGGGCATCATCTAGGATGTCAACACGCTTGCAGGGAGGCATCTGAATCCCATCCTGAAGACTGAGATTTGCCTAATTAAAATTTTACTTTTAAAGGAAATACATGCAGTGCATGAATATGCCAGAGAGCTCACAAGAGGCTGGAGAGATGACACCTATCAAATAGTGCAGCCCCTAAGGGCAATGTGGGGGAGGAGAGGAAACATGAGATTTGCATGCTAGTAAGACCACACGGCAAAGTGTGGAAACATCTGGACAAGATGTTAGCCCCCAAGCCAAACAATGGAACTTTCTTGTTTCCTTTCCCCCCCCACTTTTCTTTTGCTGTTTATTTAATTTAGTTGTACCAGGTTTTAAAAAAGCATATGCCCAAGATAAAGATTTGTCAAACTGATTTCTCCACCCAATCATTCATTCTACATAACGATTATGCACCTACTGTATGCAGGGCAGGTCAGCTCTTCTGAACTGAGATTTAAAGCGATGGTTTAGTTTTACCAAGAAGCAAGTATTAGATGGAACTATTGATAGAAATGCAAGCACAGGGGCCTCCCTGGTGGTGCAGCAGTTAAGCACTGCGCTGTGGAGCTGTTGGCAATGGCGACGCGAGTTTAACGACCGGCCTGGGAGATTCCCACATGGCGCAGCAGACCTCTCCTGCCCCGCCCGCTGCTCCCCTCAGCAGTGTATTTCCCTCAGTCTGGCTGTTCTGCTCCCCACTCTGTCTCTCGTGAACTCTCTTGCCACCCCACGCCTTAGGCCTATACCCCAGCTTGTATGCAAAAATAAATGAATCTTTTTTTAAAAAAAAAATAAATGGAAGCACAGGCACAAATGAGGTGCAGTCTGACTCTTGCATAGCAAGACCAGACCTCTGACCCCTCGATTATCTAAAATACAACAAAGTCTCAGCCAACTGCAATAGCATTTCCCATGTCTCTTTTCTCTACTGCCTGCACGACACTGATTTTGCCCATTTTACCCATTGCCAGATGCGTAATGCACAGTGTAGAGTAGGCGCTCATTATGATTGTTGAACAATGTTCTAAAAGACATTCTTATACCCACCTCCCATAGTGAAGAGAGCAAAGTTCCAAAGGAATCTCTTAATAAGACAGGGAGACAATCCAAATGTTCATCAACAAATGAAAAGACAGAGAAAATAAGGTATAGAAATACAATGGAATATTATTCAGTCTTTAAAAAGAAAAAGAAAAAAAAAACACCATTTGTGACAACATAGATGACCCTGAAGATTATGCTAAGGGAAATAAGTCAGCAATAGGACAAAGACTGTATGATTCCATGTATGGGAGACATCAACAATAAGTCAAGTTCATTGAAGCAGAGAAGAGTGGATTCCAATGGAGTGGGAGAGAGCGTTAGATGGGGAGATGGAGGCTGCTGTTCAATTGCTATAAAGTTTCAGTTCAGATAAGATAAATTAGCTCTAGGGATTGCGACACGGCAGAATGCCTGCTATCAACAACTCCATGTTGTGCACATCTCCTATTAAGTGTTCTTGCTGCAAACCACAAAAGCGCAAAGGGGCACAAGGAAGCTTCTGGAGGTGATGGTGATAGATACTTTCTTTTCTCCAGCACAAGTGGAACTAAATCCTGTAGAACTTTCTGTGATGACAGGAATGTTCTCCAGTCTGTGCTGTCCAAAACAGTAGCCCCAGGCACATGCCAATACAAAGCACTGAAAATGTGGTTAGAACCCACGGAATTTTAAATTTAATTTAAATGTAAGTAGCTTACATTTATTTAAATGAAACTAATTTACATTTAAATTGTATTACCACATGCTGCACCAATCTGAAAGTTGGGCAGTCTCCTTCTGCACATTCTTCACTGCCCTTGCCATCAACTCTCCTTTTTTATGAATCAAAAAAATTAAACTTAAAAAAAAAAAAAAGAGCACAAAGTGTTAGAGACAGGAAGGGATAGGAAGTGTGTATCCTGAGATTGCTTTTATTTTAAAGATTTATTTATTTATGTATACAAGAGCTGGGGTGTAGGCCAGAGGTGTAGAAGGGTGAGAGGATTCCCCAGAGACAGAGTGGGGAGCAGAACAGGCGGATCTACTGAAGTACACTGCTGAGGGGAGCAGCGGGCAAGATAGGAGAGGTCTGCTGCACCATGTGGAAAGCTCCTTGGCTGGGGATCGAACTCGTGTTGCAGTGCTGCAGATACCTTCATACTACTGAGACTTAACCCCTTACACCACCAGGGAGGCCCTCCTGAGATTGCTTTTGATTGGTGAATGAAGTGCCAGTTGGGGGTTGAGACTGAAGTCCTGGTAGTAATGGGAAACTAATTTTTCATGACATCTATTCAAAGGTACAGAAAAAAGTTATCAGGGAGAGAATAATGAATACACAGAGCACGTGAAATGTGCTTTAGGACAGTAAAATGATTCCTTATGCTATTATTATGATGGATTCATGTCATTATGTATTGTGCAAAATCCCTCTCCCTCTATCTATATCAATCAATCATCTATCACCAAGAGTAACTGTTACATAATGTATGGAATTTGGGTGATAACAATATGCTGATGTGTCCCTGGAGGCTCATCAATTGTAAAAAAGTACTAATCTGTGGAAGCGTGTTGATAATGGGGGATACTATGGATACGTGGGGGCAGAGACATCTTTGTGCCTTCCATTCAATTTTGCTGTGAATTAAAACTGTTCTAAAATTAATCTATTTTTTAAAACTTCCACAAGCATCTAAAACAAATCAAGCCTGATAGCCACTGATTATTTATAAAGAATTAAAAACTGTGGTGTGGGTTTTCCCCTCCATAATGCTAAAGAACAAAACAGAATGACGTTAACAGTGGGCCTCCCTGGTGGCCCATGAGTTAAAGTCTCAGCGCTATCAACTATTGCCAGGCACAGCAGCATGAGTTCGATCCCTGGCCAGGGAGCTGACCCACATAGCACAGCAGGCCTCTCCTGTCTCGCCCACTGCTCCCTCAGCGGTGTATTTCAGTGGATCCGCCTGTTCAGCACCTCACTCTGTCTCTGGTGAATCTTCTCATCCCCCGCCCTCCGCATCTCTGGCCCAAGATCTTGTATGCACAAATAAGTAAGAAATAAATCTTTAAAAAAAACACCCAACAACTACTAAGATATAATAACAAAAGCTTGTTGCCAAGGGTTTCCTACAAGTTGCTGTAGATATGCAAAATCAAGAGAAAGACATTACCACAAAGGCAAGTGATAAGATAATAGACATCTTTACTTTTTGCAAAAAAAAAAAAAATATTGGAGTTGTACTCAATTTTCAATGAGATAGGAATAAAAATTAAGTACTTATTATGGAGAAATCCTGGTATAAAAGTATCTGTGGTCAGTCCTAAGGTTAATGAAAAATTTAAGTCCAATTGCAAATCTAATTACCAAATGAAATTTTCAGATGTAATTACTGAAGGGAAATATAAAACAAAACTGTATAAGGCAATGTTTACACAATTCACAGATTACATTAAGAGAGAGCAAGAAGTTGAAAGGATGAAGGTTGGAATAAAAATGTGTTAATTTCTTCTTATGAAACAAGACAGAACAAAAGACAATGTTGCATCTCATCTTTGGTAAGGAGAGAACCATAACCCTATCTTAAAGACTTCATGGTAGCTATGAATACAATTAAAATCAAAAGGTGTAGCTTCTAGATGACTACAGCTGACAAAAGGAAATAAAGTGTGTTCATTCTTTCTGCCCTACTTTTTTCCTCTGAACACATCTATATTTGCCTGTCTTCCTCCATTGCAGGAAGTCCTCACTTAAGATAGCTTCTTGCAAACTGTGCCTTTAAGTGAAGCCACATAGAACGAAGCCAATTTGACCTTAAAGTAATTGATATAAACAAGGGTTAAGTTCCTATAGCACATTTCCGGTCACAAAAATATCACCAACATTCAAAAAAAGACCCCAAACAATTCTATTATGACACTATCATTTGTATTCATTCATTCATTCATTCTCTGACCTGCTTACCCCCACTCAGCCCAGCCTCTCTGCCCAGCAGCTCAGGGGGCAAGACATGCACCTAGCCTGGACAGGAGGTCCTTCCATCACAGACACACCCCACTCATTGCAAATGGGGTAAGGGAGATGCCAAAGAACCTTCTGGCACAACTTTGGGACATGGGCGATCCAGAGTTGCGGGAGAAAATCCACACAGAAGTGGCCGGGGCTGGGAATTGATTCTTTTTCTCATTAATATCAAATGAAACCATATCAATAAACAACATTATTCCTGAACACACCGAGAAGAGTGGATTTGTTTGATCAACAACTTATCCAAGCACCCCAAAACCCAAACAAATCTATTAGCTCATGTCTTAAATGATATCATTGTATGGAGGCAAAAGTATCCCCCATTGATTTCTGCCCTTGTTTTAATTCCTAATCTTTCTAAGCCCTGAGACCAACTAGAGAGTCATTAAGATTTTATTCTAGCATTTTTTATGATTTCAATTTTTAAGTATCTAATTCACTAATCTATAAAGAATTTATTGGGTTGGTACAGTATGAGGTTAAGATTTCCCACACTGCTTGCTGGATAATCACGCCCTCTCTGCTGCTGTGGGGAGCATTTCCTTGTCTCATGATACATTACGCATTGTGGGGTCTTTTTCTCAGTTGTCTTCCCTATTTCATTGCTCTGTTGGTTGATCTTTAAATCACAGCTTTGCTGTTTATATTTTTATCTACTTAAAATATGTTACTGTTAGAAATGACAAGACCTAATGTGTTTCATTTATATTTATGATATTAAATAAAACATGGTGGTATTTATTTGTAGTGAAAGAGCTGAAAGAATCTAAATAACCAACAACGGAGGGTCTCCCTGGTGGCGCAACGGGTTAAGCGCAGTGCTGTGGAGCTGTCAGCAGCATGGCTGTGAGTTCGATGCCTGGCCAGGGAAATTCCCACATGGAGTAGCAGACCTCTCCTGCCTCGCCCACTGCTCCCCTCAGCAGTGTATTTCCGTCGATCTGCCTGTTCTGCTCCGTCTCTGGGGAACCCTCTCACCACCCCACACCTCTGGCCTGCACCCCAGCTTGTATGCAAAAATAAAAATAAATCTTTAAAAAAAAATAACCAACAACAGAGCAAGAGTTAACAAAGACACACCCACGCTATGGACGACCATTCATCAGACAAGTCAAAGTGAATGGCGAGAGCTGAGTTAACAGCCAGGGCCACACACAGGGCTCAAATGAGTACAACTTCCAGGCTTGCAAGACCCATGCCCTGCATCTGGGATGGGCCCTGGGCGGCACTCAAAACCCTGTTTCTTAAGACTTCTTAATGAGTTTAATGACTGTCCATGACCCATGATGAAGTAAAATACTACAGAGAGGCTGCTGAAAGCGCTTAAGTCCAGGTTTTTGAAAAAATCCCTGTGCATCTTTTAAAGGCGCAATAGAAAATAAAACCCTAGGTTTGCATTGTACTACAAAAGAGTTTTCTCTTTCATTTTCCTCCATAAATGATCTTTTCCATTAACCAAGCTAAAACCACCTTACTCAGACACAGCCTGGAGAAGAGCTGATTTGAGATGGAGCAAACGAGGCATCACCCAGGGACAATGGATGTGGCCCCAGTGAGTACGGCTCTGGGTCACCCCAATAAAAGTGCCTAGCCCTGGCCTGCACACACCCTGGCTCGCCAGGCTTCCTCCTCAAACAGGCTCTCGGCCACACTCAGGCCCAAGCCAGTGTCTTCTGCCCCAGCTTCCCATGGGGCAGGCCGTGTTGTGGGGACGGCCGGTGTCCACGGGTGGATTTGGAGGGCGAAGTTCTGCTGGTGCTCATGTCACTGCTGTCCCCACATCACCATGGAAAGAAGCCCCGGCCAAGGAGTCCAGAGACCCCACCTTATATGGGGCGATCTGGGGTGGGGGGGCATCTCAGGTCTCCTGGTCTTTTCCATCACCTTCTGTGATTTGGGAAGATGACTGGGTGAATAATCTTCTTAGTTAACCCCATGTTACTACATGGGAAACTTTTGTTTGTTTGGTTTTAAATAGGGATTTGGCTCCTAGGTTTCCATCGTATTTCCAGAGGCTGCAAATCATTTCCATTTGTGAGGCAGTCTCTGGGCTACTTGCTCCGTGAACAAATGTGGACTGGTTATCTGGGAACCTTCCCACATGTGCAGGAGTGGGCAAGAACTGGACGATCTGCCCCAGCTGTGGGCACTGCCGTGCAAGGATTTGGGCGTGGTTTCATCCAGCCCTCACCAGGGCCGTCCAGCACGTTATCTTCAGACTTGGAGACAAGGAAATCAGGCCTCCGAGAGTTTGGGATTTGCCTGCACTTACAGGTCGCCCGGGAAGTGACACATTCAGACCCAGTCTTCCCAGTCCCCTTTCCACGATCACTGATGAATAGTAAGCTCCGCGGTGAGCAGCAAACTCTGGACAAAATTACATTTTAGAGCTCACAAAGCTCCTAGAGAAAATGTTCACTCAAGGAAATTGGTCCATATTTTCAAGATCCTAGTAGCCAAGTTGGCTTTAGAGAAGTTATCAATTCTACTCATGAGCGCTTAGGCAGAGAGAAAGATCATTCTAAATCAGCACTTTGGAAAAAAATAGGAATTCAAATTCTGAGTCTGTTCCAAGAACTAAAATGAAAGATAGCTATGGGTCAGTTTCATCTATGGAATGATACAGAGGATAAAGATAAGAGACCACTAGGGATAAAACTCAAACCAAGGAAGACCACACAACGTTATTTGTAATTAAAATAAGAATTTTCCAAGAGGAAAACAAAATAGATCCCCAGCATATGTCATGGCCAGCTGGTGCTGGGAAGAAGAAATGGGTGGTGGGATTTTTTTTCTTAAAGATTCTTAGAAACAGATGATCCCCAGTAGACCAGTAACAGAAGACCTTAAGCAGCACAACAGCATTTTAAAGCCCTACCAATCCTGACAGATCCCTGTCTCATACATATATAAATAATACATCTGCAGGCCTTCTGAGTTGGTATTCACAGCTACTCATTAATAGTAATGATATTGAGGAATCAAACGGGACTTAATTTAACACTGTGTCATGTTTGTTCAAACTTATTTGGCACCAAACAAATCAAAGCTAACGGCGGTGGCTAAATCAGCACCATGTACATGATCATACTTAAAACAGCAGGCTGGGAAGAGCCAGTGATGTTAGCAGTGATGTCAGACAGTGATAATCATGACAGTTCACCTGCAGAAGACTCTGGGGGTGGCCAGCCTCAGCCCTCTGGTCTCATCAGCCGCATGGGAGAAGCGTCGCCAACCACAGAGCTAACTCTCTGCCTGGGAGGGCCCTGTGCAGCCAGGGGCCAGGTCTGTGTATGCCCCACTGTGTCCCCAGTACCCTGCTTGGTGCACATCTATCTCAGAGTTCAGTAAATATCTGTCCATGACCGAATGAGATCGTGTCTAAGAACATTCCAGGGAAACGGTGAGGCGAGATCCAGATACTTGGTCTGACAATAATAGCTACCAGTGTACCCGGCCAGGAGAGGAAGCACTGGCATGTATTATTCCAACAGTTCTCTGAGCTGTTGGGGTCGCCTGTGTTCTACAGATGAGGAGACTGAGGTTGCCCAGGCACACAGCTGGCAAATGCAGAGCTGAGTCTGGAGCCCCAAAGTGTACCCGTCAACTGCTTCTCCTTTCTGCTCTTGGCTTCCAGAGATTTTTTCCAAGGTTTGTATATCACATTTTCCAGAAGGCTCTTCTTCATTCTTAGTCCTTTATTGAGGTAGCATCGATTGTCTCACCAAGGGAGAGAGGAATGTGCTAGCAAAGCACATTTTGTTACTGGAAAGCAAAGACTCAAAATACTCAGTCTTTCCCCAAAAAACTCAGAATCTAGCCTGAGAGAAAGTCCTACAGAGATGAGGGGTTAAATAATAACCCAGCAGTGAAATAATAACCTGCGCCCACTAAAGGGTGGCACAAGCTCCAGTACAACTGTCTCCTCAGGTATTTAGACATTTAGAAAAGGGTGTGGCCCTGCCCCTGGGTCCTCCAGGGAAGCTTCCAGAAGGCATTTGGGCCCAGCTAGAATAGAATCCCTGCACTTTAATAGGATGCTTTTGAGGATGGAAGTCAAAACCACAGGAGGGTAAGAAAGGGGTGCTGGAAAGACACTGGGGTGTTCGAGGAGGGTATAATTTAGGCAAACTCTTTAACTCCCCTTCATTTATAAAATGAAGAGGACAGTCCAGCCTGCCTCTCTGAGTTGTGATAGGGATTAAACGAGATAACCAACATAGGGGAGCTGACAAGTTGGGTGCAGTCACCCTAAGGCTCTAATGCAGGGGAGTGAAGTTGACGAACGAGTCTTCCCCACTTAGAGCAAGAAGAGGGAGGTTCTGTGGGGGAATCAGACTCCAATGGAAACATTTTAAATGTTTGAGAAACACAAAGAAAAAAATTCCCTGTACTTCCACTTTCTTGCTGAAAAAAATCATGTTCATTAAGCCCACAGAACAATAGGAAAGTTGGGACCCAAATGCTGCCTTTGACGCTTTCCAAGGCCAAGTGCGAAACTTGAAGAGCCTTGTTACACACGCCATTTCAAGGTCATTTGTTAGACGCACAAGTGGGTAATTTTGAAAATCAGAACTTTGTTCATGACATGATCTTCTCTTTGTATTTCTTTCTTAGTAACTGAAATGGCTTATTTATCCAGAATCGAGAAAGAAAATGATTAAGTGACAAGAAAGGAACAGATTTGGGGAGGACATGTCGGTGACAAATGAACATGTCCTCGGTGGCGGGCCGGAGGCCCAGGGGCATGGGAAATCATTTCTCATTTCAAGCATTTTGTGTAAAAAGAGGCGCTTCAGCCGTCCCCACCACCAGCCATTATTGAGAAGCTGTCGCAGCCAAGTGAAGGTTTGGTCTGCCTTGTCCCAAAGAATGAGCAGCAGATCCATTTTTCAAATCTTAAAGAGACTGGACTTAATATTTTAAAAATAAGTGACAGAAAAAAAGACCGAAGAAAAGTATCCCCCAGGACTTTCCGACACTCGGAGAGAGACATCTGGCTGCAGAGAGGACGGTGAAATGCCCTTGAGGAGCCTGTTCACCAGCTGCCAAGGTGTGGCTCGGCCTGCCCGGGCTCCCTCCCCAGCCCCCCGCTCCAGGACAGCCTGACCCATGGTCCAAACGGACAGCAGATGACACGTCCGCACAGAGACACCTGGACCCAGTGTCCACAGCTTGTCTTCTCATGAGAAGCACCTGACCACCTCTTCAAACCCTGATCCCCAGACCAATCAAAATCAGAACCTCTGGGCCAGGGCCCAGGAAGCAGCATGTTAAAAGCTGGCTCGGTGACACCGCCGTGTGACCAGGTTGAACCATGATGCTCCTAAGGCCCAGATCCTCACGTGGTTACAGGAGCCGCATGGAATGTTCTCGCCTGCCTCCATCCTCCTCTCCATCCCAGCCCCTTCTCTCTCTTCTTGCTTTCCGGCTACTCTAACTTGCTTTTTCCCAGTTCCCATGAGCTCTCTGCCATCTGGAGGGACTGTCCTTCCCTCTCCACTTGACCATGCCACCTCGCAGCTGCTCCCACCCTCAGACCATAAGGTTACCACTGGGAGGCCTTTCTTGGTCCTCCCCGCCAAGACTGAGCTACCACACCCCGCTGTTACAAGGCCCCAGAGCTCAGAAGGCCTTGACGCAGTCAGCCGCGGTTATTGGTAGAAGCCTTGTCAGTGGAAGCACTTGGTCAGTGGCTGAATCCGCCATTGAGCTGGGAGCTCCCAGGGGGGTTTGGGCACCCAGGCATGTTTCATTCACCCTGAATCTCCAGCACCTCGGACAGTGCCTGGCAGATGGCGCGTGGGACGAATGAACAGATGAAGGCAGGAGTACTGTGGCTGGAGCTTTGGCATAGCCACATCATTTTTATGGAAAGATTCTACTTTCATGCACCTTTAGGTCTAACTCAGTTCTGGCACTACCACCTCCCCCCAAGGTCGCAGGTCCCCCCACTCTCTAGCCTCAACATCTCCACCTAGTCCAACAGCCAAACAGTTCTCAGGCTCAACCTCTGGAGTCAGAACAACCTGGGTCTTAAGCAGGTCACTTAGCTAGTGACCAGGCCGTCTGCTCATCGCCTCTAAATGAGGAGGTTAATACTCATTTCATGGGGCCTCCCTGGTGGCGCAGCGGTTAAGCGCTGGGCTGTGGAGCTGTCAGCAGATGCGATGCGAGTTTGACGCCCGGCCGGGGAGAATCCCACATGGCGCGGCAGACTCTCCTGCCTCGCCCGCGGCTCCCCTCAGCAGTGTATTTCTGATCTGCCTGTTCTGCTCCCCACTCTGTCTCTGGTGAATCCTCTCCCCACCCCAACCTCTAGTCTGCACCCCAGCTTGTATGCATAAGTCTTTAAAAAATAAAATTATTTAAAAAAATACTCATTTCATGGGGCCATTGGAAGATGTCGTTGAATCGCTTAGTACAGTGTGACCCACAGCAACGACAATGCTGAGAATTACCATGTTCATGTTCTCCCCTTGCCCAGAAAGCTTCAAGGACTTGCCCTTTGCCAGCTTGATCAAAACTTCACTCTAACTCAGCCCCAGGACCTTCCTCTTTTGTGTTTGCTGCTCCCCACTCTGTAGCTACAGTCACACCGAATAAACCAGAGGACGAGACTCCACCCTCCAAACCTTTGCCAAGGCTGATCCCTCTGTCTGAAGCACCCTCCTGCTACTGACTGCCTCCCCCAACACCCCTCATTCTTCACACGTCGGTGCAAAGTCCAGTTTCTTTGTGAAGCAATTCCTGGTTTCCCCAGGAAGGCACTTTCTGCCTACCTTCCTTCTGAGCTAAGACAACCGTCACCTAAGCACTTATCTCACTGAATTGTTCTGGGTCTCTCTGCCCATTAGACTGTCAGGACACTACGGCCAGCGGTCATCTGCCCATCTCGTCTGCCCAGACCCTGGTACACTATTGGCGCTGCAGACCTCCGATAAGTAGGTGTTGGTGTAATTAGTGCCCCTTATGTCAGAAAACAGAAAACAAAGGTGCAGATGTTTCTGAAGGAAGTCATTATTCTCTCCGATTTCTTTCATGACCCAATCTAGAAAAGGCATCCCAGGGTCCATAGGTGCCAAGAAGTCACAGGCCCAGGCAGGAGGCCTGCCACACAGGGGTCTCCAGCTCACGCTGAGCTGGAGGCAGGAGTGCTGGGCTGCAGCTGAGCTCTTGACTCCTCTGGGTCCGTGCAAGTGTTCCCAGTCCTGGGGAGACAGCAGGAGGCCTGGGCCTTCCCGGTGCCAGCCGGCGGGGACTAGCTCTTCGCTAGTGAGTCTCTACAGGGAGCCCAGGCAAAGCCAGGCAGGTGATTATATTCCTTCCCTGACACCACTTTAAATGCATCTCTCTATTTTGTGCCCTTATCCTCCCCTCCCCCCGCCACCACCACCGCTGAGTGTCTCTCTCCCACCCGGCCTCCCTATAGTCCTGTTATAAGTGAAACCATTTGACATTTTCCTCTTTCTTTCTGGCTTATTTCACTGAGTATGATCCCTCTAGTTCCATCCATGTCGCTGCAGTCACGGGTGATTTGGTGGTGGGTTACCCAAGGGGAACACAAAATGTAAAAGATATAAATAACAATAAAATATATATATATTAAAAATAATAATAAAAAATAAAAATAAATAAATGCATCTCTCTGCAAATAATCAAATGGAATCAAGTCGCTCAATTGTAGAGCTAGGTCTTCTAAAAGGTGCTTTGAGAGAAAAGCAGCAACTTTCAGACTTTTTTGCTTACACACCACTCAGATAAAGGTTGCTGAAAACCTGCTCCAGCATTGACAAATAAAGAAATGGCTTTTTCCTCCAGGAAGCCCTGCTGTGGGCCCGAGCTTCTGCTGTGCTCATTTCTGATGGGCTGGGAGATGGCTGCGCCGGGAAAGCACAGATGAGCGCAGATTCATGCTTTGCTGTTGCTGTTATTGTTTAGTTGCTCTAAAAGGATAATTTCCACATATTAAATCTACATACACATTTCGGCAATGTTACCATCAAGATTCATTAAGGCTCAGTAATGGAACCAGCTTAGAGTTGAAAATATGCCTGCTCCAAAGCAATAATCATCATGGCCACATATTACATTTATCAGGCAGATTATACTTACCAGATTGCTGTCATTTTAAAAATAGCCCAAACACACATCTGCATTTCCGCTGGTTCTGGAGGGCCTCTCTGTACAGATGAATTTCACCGAAAATTATGGTCATCAAGCATTTTCTAGAACTTTTGGCCTTTTTGCCCCTGCATGTGTGTGAGTCTTTGACAAATGGAAGCAGGAAAGCTCTGGGTATACGTAGCACAAGATTTTTCAAACTGGAGCTTGCTGAAGAATGACCAGAGGACTTGTTTAAAAACATTATTCCACTTGCCACGAGTGTCTGATTTAGCAGCAAAATCACATCCGAAAATGGACGTTTCTTACAATCTTTCCAGGTGAGCCTGAGGCTGCTGTTGGTTCTCCAACACTTGGAGAACCAAGCGTGGCTGATGCTTCTGAGCCCAACTGTACTTTGCCATCACCTGGGGGTGTTACAGACCTGGATAGTCTCAGTTCCCCTCCCTGGGGGTAAAGGAGACACAGCGGCCTGACCAAACACATTAGCTAAACCGGCCTCCTTGAAACAGATGCTGTAAAGCAGAGACGGAGAAACTCCCAAAGCGATCGTCCCGCTCAGCGCATTCTGACATGGTCTGCATCCGGGTCACCACCAGAGAAGTCGAGAAACTGAACTTGGCAGCCTCCCCAGAGCTGCTCCTTGTCCCCTCCCCAACCACAGCCCCCTCCACGCTGACATTTACAGTGCCCACTTCCTTGAGTCTCTTCTCAGTTTTTGCACCCAAGTGTAAAGCCTTGCAGACTCGCTTCACCTCACCATTTAAAAAATGACTTGAAACACCTTTGAAATTCTTTTTTCTCCAGAGCTACCTCCATCGTTTTCTTGTCCTTGCCTCTGTGTGTTGAAAGCCTGGGTCATTTAGCCTGTGGACTGTCCAGACCGCCCGGAAGGTGTAGACTGTGTCACGCAGTTCAGCACAGCCTCTTTCTGTGTGTTCCCTGCAAAGAGCAGCTAGACCCTAAGATTGATCACACTCCAGTTTGATGGCAAGAGCTGAGCAAGCTGTGCTATTTTATCAAGAGGCATCAGCTCCCTAGTTGTCTTAAAGATTTATTTATTTATGCATACAAGAACTGTGGTGTAGGCCAGAGGGTAGGGTGAGAGGATTCACCAGAGACAGAGTGGGGAGCAGAACAGGCAGATCTACTGACATGCACTGCTGATGGGAGCAGCGGGGAGACAGGAGAGGTGTGCTGCGCCATGTGGGAAGCTCCCGGGCCGGGGATTGAACTCATGCCGCAGTGGTTGCCAACAGCTTCATAGCGCTGAGACTTAACCCCTTGCACCACCAGGGAGGCCCCCCTCGTTGTCTCTTTTTGTGATGTCAGCAGCCATTAATCCAAATGTCCAGGTGTGTTAATTCATTGGGAATTTGGAAATGGTGGCATTCTGATTGCAGCATTCTTTTCTCCTTTTAATTGGAATGATTTTATAGACATGCTTTCCCCCATCTATTAACCGGCTAGAAGCAGCAGAGCTCAAATGGGAAAAGGATCAAGGGATCATTCTTTCCCTTTATTTACCACGCTTATTAGGATAATAAAAGTCCATGAAGTTTACCAGTTCATTTTTAAAACTATTATTATGAATTCATGGACATAAAACATAGCAGTGGGTTTTAATTCATTGTCATTATTACCCATACTGCAGCAAAAATCTTGCCACCTTTGGCAAATGCGAGCTTATTCAGTGTGGCCAACGAATTCTTTCAACATGACCCTAGCGGGTTTTGGAACTTTCTTGATATCTTAAGTAACAATATGCTCAGTGCTTATTTTCCCTTTTTCTTCCCCAGACTAGGGATCAGTTATGATTTTTTTAAATAGGAAATGATATTTTTAGACCACTAATGGGGAATCATTGTTTTGAGGTTTAGCATCTAGTTTAGCATCCAGTTTCATTTCTCCCCTTTCACCTGGGGATTCAGGGAGAGTCACTGTCTACGTACAACCATCCTGTAGCGCAACCACCATCTTCGCCATGTTTTAAAACATGGGCCAAGCGAGGGCTAGATCCCAGAGTTCACTTTGATGATGAATTTGCTTGAATGCAGTAAACAGAGGGAAGCAAAGTATCTTTTTGTTCTAAAGCAGTTCTGTCCAGAAGAACTCTCTGGGATGATGGAAATCTATATGAACACAACCCCTTCCATGTGATTGTTGAGTCTGTGAGTGTGGCTAATGCAGATGAGAGACTGAATTTTAAATTTCATCTCATTTAATTACTTTAAATCTAGATAGAAAGAGGAGCCAGTGGCTACCATGTCTTACAGTGTACCTCTTTTAAAAGTTGAGTGCTTTTACTCACTGACCTTTTTCATTGAGCTGAGCTGTGTTTCTGAAAAGGGACACAGACCAAGTATAATGTCCTACGCTCAAGGAGTTGATAGTTTTTAGTAGGCATCTGTGGAGCGATATTAAATCCTGCATTTCACAGATTGAGAAATAGTTCATGTTTCTGCAGCACAGAGACACCAGCAACCTGGAGTCAATTCATGTTCTGTTTTTAGTGATAACATACAAACAGCTAATGTTAAGACTTCAGGAAGCACTGCAAGGAACAGGACAAAACCTGTTACCATTTTCGCCAATCTTGAAAATGTCTTTGATTTCGATACTTCCAATAGTTTCTATAACAGAAGTGCCTGTTTTATTCCCTGTACCTATCAGATGCTCAAAAAATATTTTGTTGACACGCCCCCAAAACATGGCGGCGAACAGACACTAGGATCAGGCTCTCCTGCAAAAAATCGATTCTTGGAGAAAAATATCCCTAACTTTGAGAGCTGTCTAAACGAGAACCGGATACCCTACGCAATATAATCGACCCTGGGGGTGCTTTGGACTTATAAATAAACTGAAGAGTCGGAGTAAAGAGAAGAGAGGGGACATCTAATCCCACACAAAGGAGGAGCAGAGAGGAGAGATGGGCGGACCAGCTCCCCCTGAGAGCCACTGAATACAAGGTTAGAAACTGCGGTGAGGTCGGAGG